>JAAAWM010009807.1:0-20000 GCA_036873465.1 Thinopyrum obtusiflorum
GTTGAAGCGTCTCTTGATGTGTTTGGTTCTTTTGTGAAATCTGGATTCCTTCGCCAAGGCAATAGCTCCAGTATTGTCACAAAAGATTTTCATTGGACCCGATGCACTAGGTATTACACCTAGATCGGATATGAACTCTTTCATCCAGACTCCTTCATTTGCTGCTTCCGAAGCAGCTATGTACTCCGCTTCACACGTAGATCCCGCCACAACGCTCTGCTTGGAACTGCACCAACTGACAGCTCCACCATTCAAAATAAATACGTATCCGGTTTGTGACTTAGAGTCATCCGGATCAGTGTCAAAGCTAGCATCGACGTAACCATTTACGACGAGCTCTTTGTCACCTCCATAAACGAGAAACATATCCTTGGTCCTTTTCAGGTACTTCAGGATGTTCTTGACCGCTGTCTAGTGATCCACTCCTGGATTACTTTGGTACCTCCCTGCTAAACTTGTAGCAAGGCACACATTAGGTCTGGTACACAGCATATCATACATGATAGAACCTATGGCTGAGGCATAGGGAATGACTTTCATTTTCTCTCTATCTTCTGTAGTGGTCGGGCATTGAGTCTTACTCAACTTCACACCTTGCAACACAGGCAAGAACCTTTTCTTTGACTGGTCCATTTTGAACTTCTTCAAAACTTTATCAAGGTATGTGCTTTGTGAAAGTCCTATTAAGCGTCTCGATCTATCCCTATAGATCTTGATGCCCAATATATAAGCAGCTTCACCAAGGTCTTTCATTGAAAAACTCTTATTTAAGTATCCTTTTATGCTATCCAGAAATTCTACATCATTTCCAATCAACAATATGTCATCCACATATAATATTAGAAATACTACAGAGCTCCCACTCATTTTCTTGTAAATACAGGCTTCTCCGAAAGTCTGTATAAAACCATATGCTTTGAGGGGGGGGGGGGGGGGGGGGGGGGGGGGGGGGGGGGGGGGGGGGGGGGGGGGGGGGGGGGGGGGGGGGGGGGGGGGGGGGGGGGGGGGGGGGGGGGGGGGGGGGGGGGGGGGGGGGGGGGGGGGGGGGGGGGGGGGGGGGGGGGGGGGGGGGGGGGGGGGGGGGGGGGGGGGGGGGGGGGGGGGGGGGGGGGGGGGGGGGGGGGGGGGGGGGGGGGGGGGGGGGGGGGGGGGGGGGGGGGGGGGGGGGGGGGGGGGGGGGGGGGGGGGGGGGGGGGGGGGGGGGGGGGGGGGGGGGGGGGGGGGGGGGGGGGGGGGGGGGGGGGGGGGGGGGGGGGGGGGGGGGGGGGGGGGGGGGGGGGGGGGGGGGGGGGGGGGGGGGGGGGGGGGGGGGGGGGGGGGGGGGGGGGGGGGGGGGGGGGGGGGGGGGGGGGGGGGGGGGGGGGGGGGGGGGGGGGGGGGGGGGGGGGGGGGGGGGGGGGGGGGGGGGGGGGGGGGGGGGGGGGGGGGGGGGGGGGGGGGGGGGGGGGGGGGGGGGGGGGGGGGGGGGGGGGGGGGGGGGGGGGGGGGGGGGGGGGGGGGGGGGGGGGGGGGGGGGGGGGGGGGGGGGGGGGGGGGGGGGGGGGGGGGGGGGGGGGGGGGGGGGGGGGGGGGGGGGGGGGGGGGGGGGGGGGGGGGGGGGGGGGGGGGGGGGGGGGGGGGGGGGGGGGGGGGGGGGGGGGGGGGGGGGGGGGGGGGGGGGGGGGGGGGGGGGGGGGGGGGGGGGGGGGGGGGGGGGGGGGGGGGGGGGGGGGGGGGGGGGGGGGGGGGGGGGGGGGGGGGGGGGGGGGGGGGGGGGGGGGGGGGGGGGGGGGGGGGGGGGGGGGGGGGGGGGGGGGGGGGGGGGGGGGGGGGGGGGGGGGGGGGGGGGGGGGGGGGGGGGGGGGGGGGGGGGGGGGGGGGGGGGGGGGGGGGGGGGGGGGGGGGGGGGGGGGGGGGGGGGGGGGGGGGGGGGGGGGGGGGGGGGGGGGGGGGGGGGGGGGGGGGGGGGGGGGGGGGGGGGGGGGGGGGGGGGGGGGGGGGGGGGGGGGGGGGGGGGGGGGGGGGGGGGGGGGGGGGGGGGGGGGGGGGGGGGGGGGGGGGGGGGGGGGGGGGGGGGGGGGGGGGGGGGGGGGGGGGGGGGGGGGGGGGGGGGGGGGGGGGGGGGGGGGGGGGGTATTCCACATTGTTTTAATTGAAGGCCAAACTCGTAACTCAAATATTCTCCTCTGCGATCAGATCGTAGAAACTTTATTTTCTTGTTACGATGATTCTCTACTTCACTCTGAAATTCTTTTGAACTTTTCAAATGTTTCAGACTTATGTTTCATCAAGTAGATATACCCATATCTGCTCAAATCATCTGTGAAGGTCAGAAAATAACGATACCCGCCGTGAGCCTCAACACTCATCGGACCGCATACATCGATATGTATTATTTCCAATAAGTCATTAGCTCGCTCCATTGTTCCGGAGAACGGAGTCTTAGTCATCTTACCCATGAGTCATGGTTCGCAAGCATCAAATGATTCATAATCGAGTGATTCCAAAAGTCCATCAGTATGGAGTTTCTTCATGCGCTTTACACCAATATGACCCAAACGGCAGTGCCACAAATAAGTTGCACTATCATTATCAACTCTACATCTTTTGGCTTCAGCATTATGAATATATGTATCACTACGATCGAGATTCAATAAACCATTTATATTGAGTGCATGACCATAGAAGGTTTTATTCATTTAAACAGAACAGCAATTATTCTCTGATTTAAATGAATTACCGTATCGCAATAAACATGATCCAATCATATTCATGCTCAACGCAAATACCAAATAACATTTATTTAGGTCCAACACTAATTCCGAAGGTAGAGGGAGTGTGCGATGGTGATCTTATCAACCTTGGAATTACTTCCAACACACATCGTCACCTCGTCATTAACTAGTCTCTGTTCATTTTGCAGGGGGGGGGGGGGGGGGGGGGGGGGGGGGGGGGGGGGGGGGGGGGGGGGGGGGGGGGGGGGGGGGGGGGGGGGGGGGGGGGGGGGGGGGGGGGGGGGGGGGGGGGGGGGGGGGGGGGGGGGGGGGGGGGGGGGGGGGGGGGGGGGGGGGGGGGGGGGGGGGGGGGGGGGGGGGGGGGGGGGGGGGGGGGGGGGGGGGGGGGGGGGGGGGGGGGGGGGGGGGGGGGGGGGGGGGGGGGGGGGGGGGGGGGGGGGGGGGGGGGGGGGGGGGGGGGGGGGGGGGGGGGGGGGGGGGGGGGGGGGGGGGGGGGGGGGGGGGGGGGGGGGGGGGGGGGGGGGGGGGGGGGGGGGGGGGGGGGGGGGGGGGGGGGGGGGGGGGGGGGGGGGGGGGGGGGGGGGGGGGGGGGGGGGGGGGGGGGGGGGGGGGGGGGGGGGGGGGGGGGGGGGGGGGGGGGGGGGGGGGGGGGGGGGGGGGGGGGGGGGGGGGGGGGGGGGGGGGGGGGGGGGGGGGGGGGGGGGGGGGGGGGGGGGGGGGGGGGGGGGGGGGGGGGGGGGGGGGGGGGGGGGGGGGGGGGGGGGGGGGGGGGGGGGGGGGGGGGGGGGGGGGGGGGGGGGGGGGGGGGGGGGGGGGGGGGGGGGGGGGGGGGGGGGGGGGGGGGGGGGGGGGGGGGGGGGGGGGGGGGGGGGGGGGGGGGGGGGGGGGGGGGGGGGGGGGGGGGGGGGGGGGGGGGGGGGGGGGGGGGGGGGGGGGGGGGGGGGGGGGGGGGGGGGGGGGGGGGGGGGGGGGGGGGGGGGGGGGGGGGGGGGGGGGGGGGGGGGGGGGGGGGGGGGGGGGGGGGGGGGGGGGGGGGGGGGGGGGGGGGGGGGGGGGGGGGGGGGGGGGGGGGGGGGGGGGGGGGGGGGGGGGGGGGGGGGGGGGGGGGGGGGGGGGGGGGGGGGGGGGGGGGGGGGGGGGGGGGGGGGGGGGGGGGGGGGGGGGGGGGGGGGGGGGGGGGGGGGGGGGGGGGGGGGGGGGGGGGGGGGGGGGGGGGGGGGGGGGGGGGGGGGGGGGGGGGGGGGGGGGGGGGGGGGGGGGGGGGGGGGGGGGGGGGGGGGGGGGGGGGGGGGGGGGGGGGGGGGGGGGGGGGGGGGGGGGGGGGGGGGGGGGGGGGGGGGGGGGGGGGGGGGGGGGGGGGGGGGGGGGGGGGGGGGGGGGGGGGGGGGGGGGGGGGGGGGGGGGGGGGGGGGGGGGGGGGGGGGGGGGGGGGGGGGGGGGGGGGGGGGGGGGGGGGGGGGGGGGGGGGGGGGGGGGGGTCAGAATGTCTGGATATCATAATCACTTGACTCAGCTGGGAGTTAATCTTCCATATGATAGTGTTATTGACAGAGTTCTCCAATCACTGCCACCAAGCTACAAAGGCTTCGTGATGAACTATAATATGCAAGGGACGGAGAAGACAATTCCCGAGCTCTTCGCAATGCTCAAAGCTGCGGAGGTAGAAATCATGAAGGAGCATCAAGTGTTGATGGTTAACAAGACCACTAGTTTCAAGAAAAAGGGCAAAGGAAAGAGGGGGAACTTCAAGAAGAATGGCAGGCAAGTTGCCACTCCCGGGAAGAAGCCCAAAGCTGGACCCAAGCCTGAAACTGAGTGCTTCTACTACAAAGGGACTGGTCACTGGAAGCAGAACTGCCCCAAGTATTTGGCGGATAAGAAGGATGGCAAAGTGAACAAAGGTATATTTGATATACATGTTATTGATGTGTACCTTACTAATGCTCGTAGTAGCACCTGGGTATTTGATACTGGTTCGGTTGCTCATATTTGTAACTCAAAACAGGAGCTACGGATTAAACGAAGATTGGCTAAGGACGAGGTGACGATGTGCGTCAGGAATGGTTCCAAGGTCGATGTGATCGCCGTCGGCACGCTACCTCTACATCTACCTTCGGGATTAGTTTTAGACCTGAATAATTTTTATTTGGTGCCAGCGTTGAGCATGAACATTATATCTCTATCTTATTTAGTGCGAGACGGTTATTCATTTAAATCAGAGAATAATGGTTGTTCTATTTATATGAGTAATATCTTTTATGGTCATGCACCCTTGAAGAGTGGTCTATTTTTGTTGAATCTCGAATGTGGTGATACACATATTCATAATATTGATGCCAAAAGATGCAAAGTTGATAATGATAGTGCAACATATTTGTGGCACTGCCGTTTAGGTCATATTGGTGTAAAGCGCATGAAGAAACTCCATGCAGATGGGCTTTTGGAATCACTTGATTATGAATCATTTGATACTTGCGAACCATGCCTCATGGGCAAGATGACTAAAACTCCGTTCTCCGGAACAACGGAGCGAGCTAATGACTTATTGGAAATAATATATACTGATGTATGCAGTCCGATGAGTGTTGATGCATGCGGCGGGTATCGTTATTTTCTGACCTTCACAGATGATTTGAGCAAATATGGGTATATCTACTTGAAGAAACACAAGTCTGAAACATTTGAAAAGTTCAAAGAATTTCTGAGTGAAGTAGAGAATCATCATAACAAGAAAATAAAGTTTCTACGATCTGATCGCGGAGGCGAATATTTGAGTTATGAGTTTGGCCTTCATTTAAAACAATGTGGAATAGTTTCACAACTCACGCCACCTGGAACACCACAGCGTAATGGTGTGTCCGAACGTCATAACCGTACTTTATTAGATATGGTGCGATCTATGATGTCTCTTACCGATTTACCACTATCTTTTTGTTGAATCTCGAATGTGGTGATACACATGGGGGGGGGGGGGGGGGGGGGGGGGGGGGGGGGGGGGGGGGGGGGGGGGGGGGGGGGGGGGGGGGGGGGGGGGGGGGGGGGGGGGGGGGGGGGGGGGGGGGGGGGGGGGGGGGGGGGGGGGGGGGGGGGGGGGGGGGGGGGGGATCTAAATCCGTTGAGACGACACCGTATGAACTATGGTTTGGCAAGAAACCTAAGCTGTCGTTTCGTAAAGTTTGGGGTTGCGATGCTTATGTGAAAAAACTTCAACCTGATAAGCTCGAACCCAAATCGGAGAAGTGCGTCTTCATAGGATACCCAAAAGAAACTGTTGGGTACACCTTCTACCACAGATCCGAAGGCAAGATCTTTGTTGCTAAGAATGGATCCTTTCTAGAGAAGGATTTTCTCTTGAAAGAAGTGAGTGGGAGGAAAGTATAACTTGATGAGGTAATCGTACCTTCTCTCGAATTGGAAAATAGTTCATCAGAGAAATCCGTTCCCGTGATGCCTACACCAACTAGAGAGGAAGCTAATGATGATGATCATGAAACGTCAGATCAAGTTACTACAGAACCTCGTAGGTCAACCAGAACACGATCCGCACCAGAGTGGTACGGGAATCCTGTACTGGAAGTCATGTTACTAGACCAAGGCGAACCTATGAACTATGAAGAAGCTATGATGAGCCCAGATTCCGACAGATGGCTTGAGGCCATGAAATCTGAGATAGGATCCATGTATGAGAACAAAGTGTGGACTTTGATGGACTTGCCCGATGATCGGCGAGCCATAGAGAATAAATGGATCTTCAAGAAGAAGACTGACGCCGATGGTAATGTTACTATCTACAAAGCTCGACTTGTCGCAAAAGGTTTTCGACAAGTTCAAGGAGTTGACTACGATGAGACTTTCTCACCCATAGCGATGCTTAAGTCCGTATGAATCATGTTAGCAATTGCCGCATTTTATGATTATGAAATATTGCAAATGGACGTCAAAACTGCATTCCTTAATGGATTTCTTAAAGAAGAGTTGTATATGATGCAACCAGAAGGTTTTGTCGATCCTAAAGGTACTAACAAAGTGTGCAAGCTCCAGTGATCCATCTATGGACTGGTGCAAGCATCTCGGAGTTGGAATATACGCTTTGATGAGGTAATCAAAGCATATGGTTTTATACAGACTTTCGAAGAAGCCTGTATTTACAAGAAAGTGAGTGGGAGCTCTGTAGCATTTCTAATAGGGGGGGGGGGGGGGGGGGGGGGGGGGGGGGGGGGGGGGGGGGGGGGGGGGGGGGGGGGGGGGGGGGGGGGGGGGGGGGGGGGGGGGGGGGGGGGGGGGGGGGGGGGGGGGGGGGGGGGGGGGGGGGGGGGGGGGGGGGGGGGGGGGGGGGGGGGGGGGGGGGGGGGGGGGGGGGGGGGGGGGGGGGGGGGGGGGGGGGGGGGGGGGGGGGGGGGGGGGGGGGGGGGGGGGGGGGGGGGGGGGGGGGGGGGGGGGGGGGGGGGGGGGGGGGGGGGGGGGGGGGGGGGGGGGGGGGGGGGGGGGGGGGGGGGGGGGGGGGGGGGGGGGGGGGGGGGGGGGGGGGGGGGGGGGGGGGGGGGGGGGGGGGGGGGGGGGGGGGGGGGGGGGGGGGGGGGGGGGGGGGGGGGGGGGGGGGGGGGGGGGGGGGGGGGGGGGGGGGGGGGGGGGGGGGGGGGGGGGGGGGGGGGGGGGGGGGGGGGGGGGGGGGGGGGGGGGGGGGGGGGGGGGGGGGGGGGGGGGGGGGGGGGGGGGGGGGGGGGGGGGGGGGGGGGGGGGGGGGGGGGGGGGGGGGGGGGGGGGGGGGGGGGGGGGGGGGGGGGGGGGGGGGGGGGGGGGGGGGGGGGGGGGGGGGGGGGGGGGGGGGGGGGGGGGGGGGGGGGGGGGGGGGGGGGGGGGGGGGGGGGGGGGGGGGGGGGGGGGGGGGGGGGGGGGGGGGGGGGGGGGGGGGGGGGGGGGGGGGGGGGGGGGGGGGGGGGGGGGGGGGGGGGGGGGGGGGGGGGGGGGGGGGGGGGGGGGGGGGGGGGGGGGGGGGGGGGGGGGGGGGGGGGGGGGGGGGGGGGGGGGGGGGGGGGGGGGGGGGGGGGGGGGGGGGGGGGGGGGGGGGGGGGGGGGGGGGGGGGGGGGGGGGGGGGGGGGGGGGGGGGGGGGGGGGGGGGGGGGGGGGGGGGGGGGGGGGGGGGGGGGGGGGGGGGGGGGGGGGGGGGGGGGGGGGGGGGGGGGGGGGGGGGGGGGGGGGGGGGGGGGGGGGGGGGGGGGGGGGGGGGGGGGGGGGGGGGGGGGGGGGGGGGGGGGGGGGGGGGGGGGGGGGGGGGGGGGGGGGGGGGGGGGGGGGGGGGGGGGGGGGGGGGGGGGGGGGGGGGGGGGGGGGGGGGGGGGGGGGGGGGGGGGGGGGGGGGGGGGGGGGGGGGGGGGGGGGGGGGGGGGGGGGGGGGGGGGGGGGGGGGGGGGGGGGGGGGGGGGGGGGGGGGGGGGGGGGGGGGGGGGGGGGGGGGGGGGGGGGGGGGGGGGGGGGGGGGGGGGGGGGGGGGGGGGGGGGGGGGGGGGGGGGGGGGGGGGGGGGGGGGGGGGGGGGGGGGGGGGGGGGGGGGGGGGGGGGGGGGGGGGGGGGGGGGGGGGGGGGGGGGGGGGGGGGGGGGGGGGGGGGGGGGGGGGGGGGGGGGGGGGGGGGGGGGGGGGGGGGGGGGGGGGGGGGGGGGGGGGGGGGGGGGGGGGGGGGGGGGGGGGGGGGGGGGGGGGGGGGGGGGGGGGGGGGGGGGGGGGGGGGGGGGGGGGGGGGGGGGGGGGGGGGGGGGGGGGGGGGGGGGGGGGGGGGGGGGGGGGGGGGGGGGGGGGGGGGGGGGGGGGGGGGGGGGGGGGGGGGGGGGGGGGGGGGGGGGGGGGGGGGGGGGGGGGGGGGGGGGGGGGGGGGGGGGGGGGGGGGGGGGGGGGGGGGGGGGGGGGGGGGGGGGGGGGGGGGGGGGGGGGGGGGGGGGGGGGGGGGGGGGGGGGGGGGGGGGGGGGGGGGGGGGGGGGGGGGGGGGGGGGGGGGGGGGGGGGGGGGGGGGGGGGGGGGGGGGGGGGGGGGGGGGGGGGGGGGGGGGGGGGGGGGGGGGGGGGGGGGGGGGGGGGGGGGGGGGGGGGGGGGGGGGGGGGGGGGGGGGGGGGGGGGGGGGGGGGGGGGGGGGGGGGGGGGGGGGGGGGGGGGGGGGGGGGGGGGGGGGGGGGGGGGGGGGGGGGGGGGGGGGGGGGGGGGGGGGGGGGGGGGGGGGGGGGGGGGGGGGGGGGGGGGGGGGGGGGGGGGGGGGGGGGGGGGGGGGGGGGGGGGGGGGGGGGGGGGGGGGGGGGGGGGGGGGGGGGGGGGGGGGGGGGGGGGGGGGGGGGGGGGGGGGGGGGGGGGGGGGGGGGGGGGGGGGGGGACCTTCCGGCTGCATCATATACAATTCTTCCTTAAGGAAACCATTAAGGAATGTTGTTTTGACGTCCATTTGCCATATTTCATAATCATAGAATGCGGCAATCGCTAACATGATTGGGACGGACTTCAGCTTCGCTACTGGTGAGAAAGTCTCATCATAGTCAACCCCTTGAACTTGTCGATAACCCTTAGCGACAAGCCGAGCTTTATAGTTTTGCTCTAGGGAGAGGTTTAGTCAACGGATCCGCTACATTCAGGTCCGTATGTACTTTACAAATCTCTATGTCTCCATCTTGAACATTTTCACGAATGGAGTTGAAGCGACGCTTGATGTGCCTTGTCTTCTTGTGAAACCTGGGCTCCTTGGCAAGAGCAATAGCTCCAGTGTTGTCACAGAAGAGCTTGATCGGCCCCGACGCATTGGGTATG
The DNA here is from genome assembly GCA_036873465.1 of Thinopyrum obtusiflorum. Taxonomy (NCBI): domain Eukaryota; kingdom Viridiplantae; phylum Streptophyta; class Magnoliopsida; order Poales; family Poaceae; genus Thinopyrum; species Thinopyrum obtusiflorum. The sequence continues at coordinate 9,502 of JAAAWM010009807.1, forward strand.
ACTCCTAGGTCGGTGATGAACTCCTTCACCCATATTGCTTCATGTGCTGCCTCCGAGGCTGCCATGTACTCCGCCTCACATGTAGATCCCGCCACAACGCTCTGCTTGCAACTGCACCAGCTTACTGCCCCACCATTCAAAATATACACGTATCCGGTTTGTGACTTTGAGTCATCCAGATCTGTGTCGAAGCTAGCATCGACGTAACCCTTTACGACGAGCTCTTCGTCACCTCCATAAACGAGAAACATTTCCTTTGTCCTTTTCAGGTACTTCAGGATATTCTTGACCGCTGTCCAGTGTTCCTTGCCAGGATTACTTTGGTACCTACCTACCAAACTTACGGCAAGGTTTACATCAGGTCTGGTACACAGCATGGCATACATAATAGAACCTATGGCTGAGGCATAGGGGATGACACTCATCTCTTCTATATCTTCTGCCGTGGTCGGACATTGAGCTGATCTCAATTTCACACCTTGCAAAACAGGCAAGAACCCTTTCTTGGACTGATCCATTTTGAACTTCTTCAAAATCTTATCAAGGTATGTGCTTTGTGAAAGACCTATAAGCAGCTTCTCCAAGGTCCTTCATTGAAAAACTTTTATTCAAGTAGGCCGGGGGGGGGGGGGGGGGGGGGGGGGGGGGGGGGGGGGGGGGGGGGGGGGGGGGGGGGGGGGGGGGGGGGGGGGGGGGGGGGGGGGGGGGGGGGGGGGGGGGGGGGGGGGGGGGGGGGGGGGGGGGGGGGGGGGGGGGGGGGGGGGGGGGGGGGGGGGGGGGGGGGGGGGGGGGGGGGGGGGGGGGGGGGGGGGGGGGGGGGGGGGGGGGGGGGGGGGGGGGGGGGGGGGGGGGGGGGGGGGGGGGGGGGGGGGGGGGGGGGGGGGGGGGGGGGGGGGGGGGGGGGGGGGGGGGGGGGGGGGGGGGGGGGGGGGGGGGGGGGGGGGGGGGGGGGGGGGGGGGGGGGGGGGGGGGGGGGGGGGGGGGGGGGGGGGGGGGGGGGGGGGGGGGGGGGGGGGGGGGGGGGGGGGGGGGGGGGGGGGGGGGGGGGGGGGGGGGGGGGGGGGGGGGGGGGGGGGGGGGGGGGGGGGGGGGGGGGGGGGGGGGGGGGGGGGGGGGGGGGGGGGGGGGGGGGGGGGGGGGGGGGGGGGGGGGGGGGGGGGGGGGGGGGGGGGGGGGGGGGGGGGGGGGGGGGGGGGGGGGGGGGGGGGGGGGGGGGGGGGGGGGGGGGGGGGGGGGGGGGGGGGGGGGGGGGGGGGGGGGGGGGGGGGGGGGGGGGGGGGGGGGGGGGGGGGGGGGGGGGGGGGGGGGGGGGGGGGGGGGGGGGGGGGGGGGGGGGGGGGGGGGGGGGGGGGGGGGGGGGGGGGGGGGGGGGGGGGGGGGGGGGGGGGGGGGGGGGGGGGGGGGGGGGGGGGGGGGGGGGGGGGGGGGGGGGGGGGGGGGGGGGGGGGGGGGGGGGGGGGGGGGGGGGGGGGGGGGGGGGGGGGGGGGGGGGGGGGGGGGGGGGGGGGGGGGGGGGGGGGGGGGGGGGGGGGGGGGGGGGGGGGGGGGGGGGGGGGGGGGGGGGGGGGGGGGGGGGGGGGGGGGGGGGGGGGGGGGGGGGGGGGGGGGGGGGGGGGGGGGGGGGGGGGGGGGGGGGGGGGGGGGGGGGGGGGGGGGGGGGGGGGGGGGGGGGGGGGGGGGGGGGGGGGGGGGGGGGGGGGGGGGGGGGGGGGGGGGGGGGGGGGGGGGGGGGGGGGGGGGGGGGGGGGGGGGGGGGGGGGGGGGGGGGGGGGGGGGGGGGGGGGGGGGGGGGGGGGGGGGGGGGGGGGGGGGGGGGGGGGGGGGGGGGGGGGGGGGGGGGGGGGGGGGGGGGGGGGGGGGGGGGGGGGGGGGGGGGGGGGGGGGGGGGGGGGGGGGGGGGGGGGGGGGGGGGGGGGGGGGGGGGGGGGGGGGGGGGGGGGGGGGGGGGGGGGGGGGGGGGGGGGGGGGGGGGGGGGGGGGGGGGGGGGGGGGGGGGGGGGGGGGGGGGGGGGGGGGGGGGGGGGGGGGGGGGGGGGGGGGGGGGGGGGGGGGGGGGGGGGGGGGGGGGGGGGGGGGGGGGGGGGGGGGGGGGGGGGGGGGGGGGGGGGGGGGGGGGGGGGGGGGGGGGGGGGGGGGGGGGGGGGGGGGGGGGGGGGGGGGGGGGGGGGGGGGGGGGGGGGGGGGGGGGGGGGGGGGGGGGGGGGGGGGGGGGGGGGGGGGGGGGGGGGGGGGGGGGGGGGGGGGGGGGGGGGGGGGGGGGGGGGGGGGGGGGGGGGGGGGGGGGGGGGGGGGGGGGGGGGGGGGGGGGGGGGGGGGGGGGGGGGGGGGGGGGGGGGGGGGGGGGGGGGGGGGGGGGGGGGGGGGGGGGGGGGGGGGGGGGGGGGGGGGGGGGGGGGGGGGGGGGGGGGGGGGGGGGGGGGGGGGGGGGGGGGGGGGGGGGGGGGGGGGGGGGGGGGGGGGGGGGGGGGGGGGGGGGGGGGGGGGGGGGGGGGGGGGGGGGGGGGGGGGGGGGGGGGGGGGGGGGGGGGGGGGGGGGGGGGGGGGGGGGGGGGGGGGGGGGGGGGGGGGGGGGGGGGGGGGGGGGGGGGGGGGGGGGGGGGGGGGGGGGGGGGGGGGGGGGGGGGGGGGGGGGGGGGGGGGGGGGGGGGGGGGGGGGGGGGGGGGGGGGGGGGGGGGGGGGGGGGGGGGGGGGGGGGGGGGGGGGGGGGGGGGGGGGGGGGGGGGGGGGGGGGGGGGGGGGGGGGGGGGGGGGGGGGGGGGGGGGGGGGGGGGGGGGGGGGGGGGGGGGGGGGGGGGGGGGGGGGGGGGGGGGGGGGGGGGGGGGGGGGGGGGGGGGGGGGGGGGGGGGGGGGGGGGGGGGGGGGGGGGGGGGGGGGGGGGGGGGGGGGGGGGGGGGGGGGGGGGGGGGGGGGGGGGGGGGGGGGGGGGGGGGGGGGGGGGGGGGGGGGGGGGGGGGGGGGGGGGGGGGGGGGGGGGGGGGGGGGGGGGGGGGGGGGGGGGGGGGGGGGGGGGGGGGGGGGGGGGGGGGGGGGGGGGGGGGGGGGGGGGGGGGGGGGGGGGGGGGGGGGGGGGGGGGGGGGGGGGGGGGGGGGGGGGGGGGGGGGGGGGGGGGGGGGGGGGGGGGGGGGGGGGGGGGGGGGGGGGGGGGGGGGGGGGGGGGGGGGGGGGGGGGGGGGGGGGGGGGGGGGGGGGGGGGGGGGGGGGGGGGGGGGGGGGGGGGGGGTAAGTTCAAGAAGGGCAAGGGTAAAAAGAACTTCAAGAAGGACGGCAAGGTAGTTGCCGCGCCCAGCAAGCAAGCTGCCGGGAAGAAGCCAAAGAATGGACCCAAGCCCGAGACTGAGTGTTTTTATTGCAAGGAAAGTGGTCACTGGAAGCGGAACTGCCCCAAATACTTAGCGGACAAGAAGGCCGGCAAAACCAAAGGTATATTTGATATACATGTAATTGATGTGTACCTTACCAGTAATCGTAGTAACTCCTGGGTATTTGATACCGGTGCCGTTGCTCATATTTGTAACACACAACAGGAGCTGCGGAATAAACGGAGACTGGCGAAGGACGAGGTGACGATGCGCGTCGGGAATGGTTCCAAGGTCGATGTGATCGCCGTCGGCACGCTACCTCTACATTTACCTACGGGATTAGTTTTGAACCTCAATAATTGTTATTTTGTGCCAAGTTTGAGCATGAACATTGTATCAGGATCTCGTTTAATTCGAGATGGCTACTCATTTAAATCCGAGAATAATGGTTGTTCTATTTATATGAGAGATATGTTTTATGGTCATGCTCCGATGGTGAATGGTTTATTCTTTATGAATCTCGAGCGTAATGCTACACATATTCATAGTGTAAGTACCAAAAGATGTAAGATTGATAGTGATAGTCCCACATACTTGTGGCACTGCCGCCTCGGTCACATAGGTGTCAAACGCATGAAGAAGCTCCATGCTGATGGACTTTTAGAGTCTCTTGATTACGAATCATTTGACACGTGCGAACCATGCCTCATGGGTAAAATGACCAAGACTCCATTCTCAGGAACAATGGAGAGAGCAACCAACTTATTGGAAATCATACATACTGATGTGTGCGGTCCAATGAGTGTTGAGGCTCGCGGTGGCTATCGTTATGTTCTCACCCTCACTGATGACTTGAGTAGATATGGGTATGTCTACTTAATGAAACACAAGTCTGAGACCTTTGAAAAGTTCAAGGAATTTCAGAGTGAAGTTGAGAATCAACGTGACAGGAAAATCAAGTTTCTACGATCAGATCGTGGAGGAGAATACTTGAGTCACGAGTTTGGTACACGGGGGGGGGGGGGGGGGGGGGGGGGGGGGGGGGGGGGGGGGGGGGGGGGGGGGGGGGGGGGGGGGGGCGAACATCGTAATCGCACTCTATTGGATATGGTGCGATCTATGATGTCTCTTATCGATCTACCGCTATCATTTTGGGGTTATGCTATAGAGACTGCCGCATTCACTTTAAATAGGGCTCCGTCGAAATCCGTTGAGACGACACCGTATGAATTATGGTTTGGGAAGAAACCTAAGCTGTCATTTCTGAAAGTTTGGGGATGCGATGCTTATGTCAAGAAACTTCAACCTAAAAAGCTTGAACCCAAATCGGAAAAATGCGTCTTCATAGGATACCCAAAGGAAACTATTGGGTATACCTTCTACCTTAGATCCGAAGGCAAGATCTTTGTTGCCAAGAATGGATCCTTTCTAGAGAAAGAGTTTCTCTCGAAAGAAGTAAGTGGGAGGAAAGTAGAACTTGATGAGGTATTGCCTCTTGCACCGGAGAGTAGCGCAGCTCAAGAAAATGTTTCTGTGGTGCCTGCACCGACTAGAGAGGATGTTAATGATGATGATCATGAAACTTCAGATCAAGTTGCTACTGAACTTCGTAGGTCCACAAGGACACGTTCCGCACCAGAGTGGTACGGCAACCCTGTCCTGGAAATCATGTTGTTAGACAATGGTGAACCTTTGAACTATGAAGAAGCGATGGCGGGCCCAGATTCCGACAAATGGCTTGAAGCCATGAAATCCGAGATAGGATCCATGTATGAAAACGAAGTATGGACTTTGACTGACTTGCCCGATGATCGGCGAGCCATAGAAAATAAATGGATCTTTAAGAAGAAGACAGACGCATATGGTAATGTAACCATCTATAAGGCTCGGCTTGTCGCTAAGGGTTATCGACAAGTTCAAGGGGTTGACTACGATGAGACCTTCTCACCCATAGCGAAGCTGAAGTCCGTCCGAATCATGTTAGCAATTGCCGCATTCTATGATTATGAGATCTGGCAAATGGATGTCAAAACGGCATTCCTTAATGGTTTCCTTAAGGAAGAATTGTATATGATACAGGGGGGGGGGGGGGGGGGGGGGGGGGGGGGGGGGGGGGGGGGGGGGGGGGGGGGGGGGGGGGGGGGGGGGGGGGGGGGGGGGGGGGGGGGGGGGGGGGGGGGGGGGGGGGGGGGGGGGGGGGGGGGGGGGGGGGGGGGGGGGGGGGGGGGGGGGGGGGGGGGGGGGGGGGGGGGGGGGGGGGGGGGGGGGGGGGGGGGGGGGGGGGGGGGGGGGGGGGGGGGGGGGGGGGGGGGGGGGGGGGGGGGGGGGGGGGGGGGGGGGGGGGGGGGGGGGGGGGGGGGGGGGGGGGGGGGGGGGGGGGGGGGGGGGGGGGGGGGGGGGGGGGGGGGGGGGGGGGGGGGGGGGGGGGGGGGGGGGGGGGGGGGGGGGGGGGGGGGGGGGGGGGGGGGGGGGGGGGGGGGGGGGGGGGGGGGGGGGGGGGGGGGGGGGGGGGGGGGGGGGGGGGGGGGGGGGGGGGGGGGGGGGGGGGGGGGGGGGGGGGGGGGGGGGGGTTCTACTTCTATGGCTAACGCGTTTAGCAATAAAGTAAAGTAATTTACATGGCATTCTTCAATGACACGCAGGTCATACAAAAAATAAAGACAACTCCTTTGGCTCCTGCCGGTTGTCATACTCATCGACATGCAAGTCGTGATTCCTATTACAAGAACATGATCTCATACATCACAATATATCATTCATCATTCTTCACAACTTCTGGCCATATCACATCACATGACAATTGCTGCAAAAACAAGTTAGACGTCCCCTAATTGTTGTTGCATAGAAACAACATCTTAGGTTTCTTCCCAAACCATAATTCATACGGTGTCGTCTCAACGAATTTAGACGGTGCCCTATTTAAAGTGAATGTAGCTGTCTCTAGAGCGTATCCCCAAAATGATAGCGGTAAATTGGTAAGAGACATCATAGATCGCACCATATCCAATAGAGTGCGATTACGACGTTCGGACACACCGTTACGCTGAGGTGTTCCAGGCGGCGTGAGTTGTGAAATGATTCCACATTTTCTTAAGTGTGTACCAAATTCGTGACTTAAATATTCTCCTCCACGATCCGATCATAAGAATTTTATCTTCCGGTCACGTTGATTCTCTACTTCATTCTGAAACTCCTTGAACTTTTCAAAGGTCTCAGACTTGTGTTTCATCAAGTAGACATACCCATATCTACTCAAGTCATCAGTGAGAGTGAGAACGTAATGATATCCTCCGCGAGCCTCAACGCTCATTGGACCACACACATCAGTATGTATGATTTCCAATAAGTTGGTTGCTCGCTCCATTGTTCCAGAGAACGGGGTCTTGGTCATTTTGCCCATGAGGCATGGTTCGCATGTGTCAAATGATTCATAATCGAGAGACTCTAAAAGTCCATCAGCATGGAGCTTCTTCATGCGCTTGACACCAATGTGACCAAGGCGGTAGTGCCACAAGTATGTGGGACTATCGTTATCAACTTTACATCTTTTGGTATTCACACTATGAATATGTGTAACATTACGTTCAAGATTCATTAAGAATAAACCATTGACCATCGGGGCATGACCATAAAACATATCTCTCATATAAATAGAACAACCATTATTCTCGGATTTAAATGAGTAGCCATCTCGCATCAAACGAGATCCAGATACAATGTTCATGCTCAAACTTGGCACTAAATAACAATTATTGAGGTTTAAAACTAATCCCGTAGGTAAATGTAGAGGTAGCATGCCGACGGTGATCACATCGACCTTGGAACCATTACCGACGCGCATCGTCACCTCGTCCTTCGCCAGTCTCCGCTTATTCTGCAGCTCCTGCTGTGAGTTACAAATATGAGCAACGGCACCGGTATCAAATACCCAGGAGTTACTACGAGTACTGGTAAGGTACACATCAATTACATGTATATCAAATATACCTTTAGTGTTGTCGGCCTTCTTGTCCACTAAGTATTTGGGGCAGTTCCGCTTCCAGTGACCCCTCCCTTTGCAATAAAAGCACTCAGTCTCAGGCTTGGGTCCATTCTTTGACTTCTTTCCGGCAACTGGCTTACCGGGTGCAGCAACATCTTTGTCGTCCTTCTTGAAGTTCTTCTTACCCTTGCACTTCTTGAACTTAGTGGTCTTATTGACCATCAACACTTGATGTTCTTTCTTGATTTCAACCTCTGCTGACTTCAGCATTGAAAATACTTCAGGAATGGTCTTCACCATCCCCTGCATATTGTAGTTCAGCACAAAGCTCTTGTAGCTCGGTGGGAGCGACTGAAGGATTCTGTCAATGACCGCCTCGTCCGGGAGGTTGATCTCTAGCTAGGACAGGCGGTTGTGCAACCCAGACATCTTGAGTATGTGCTCACTGACAGAACTGTTTTCCTCCATCTTACAACTATAGAACTTGTCGGAGACTTCATATCTCTCGACCCGGGCATGAGCTTGAAAAACCATTTTCAGCTCCTCGAACATCTCATATGCTCCGTGTCGCTCAAAACGCTTTTGGAGCCCCGGTTCTAAGCTGTAAAGCATGCCGCACTGAACGAGGGAGTAATCATCAGCACGTGACTGCCAAGTGTTCATAACATCTTGGTTCTCTGGGATTGGTGCTTCACCTAGCGGTGCTTCTAGGACATAATCTTTCTTGGCTGCTATGAGGATGATCCTCAGGTTCCGGACCCAGTCCGAATAGTTGCTGCCATCATCTTTCAGCTTGGTTTTCTCTAGGAACGCGTTGAAGTTCATGTTGACATGAGCGTTGGCCATTTTATCTACAAGACATATTTTGCAAAGACTTTAGACTAAGTTCATGATAATTAAGTTCATCTAATCAAATTATTTAATGAACTCCCACTCAGATTGACATCCCTCTAGTCATCTAAGTGTTACACGATCCGAGTCGACTAGGCCGTGTCCGATCATCACGTGAGACGGACTAGTCATCATCGGTGAACATCTCTATGTTGATCGTATCTTCCATACGACTCATGTTCGACCTTTCGGTCTCTATGTTCCGAGGCCATGTCTGTACATGCTAGGCTCGTCAAGTTAACCCTAAGTATTTTGCATGCGTAAAACTGTCTTACACCCATTATATGTGAACGTCAGGATCTATCACACCCGATCATCACGTGGTGCTTCAAAACGACGAACTTTAGCAACGGCGCACAGTTAGGGGGAACACTTTCTTGAAATTATTATAAGGGTTCGTCTTATTTACTACCATCGTTCTAAGTAAACAAGATGCATAAACATAATAAACAGGGGGGGGGGGGGGGGGGGGGGGGGGGGGGGGGGGGGGGGGGGGGGGGGGGGGGGGGGGGGGGGGGGGGGGGGGGGGGGGGGGGGGGGGGGGGGGGGGGGGGGGGGGGGGGGGGGGGGGGGGGGGGGGGGGGGGGGGGGGGGGGGGGGGGGGGGGGGGGGGGGGGGGGGGGGGGGGGGGGGGGGGGGGGGGGGGGGGGGGGGGGGGGGGGGGGGGGGGGGGGGGGGGGGGGGGGGGGGGGGGGGGGGGGGGGGGGGGGGGGGGGGGGGGGGGGGGGGGGGGGGGGGGGGGGGGGGGGGGGGGGGGGGGGGGGGGGGGGGGGGGGGGCCCTAATTTTTGTTCATGTGTCTTGTAGATCTGGTTGGGCAGATTTTAGGTCTGTAGATCTCAATGGGTACATCATCCAGTCCGGACAAGTTGAATGTAGGTGATTTTCCCTGTAATTTGGATGATGTTTTAACAGATCTTGTTTTTAGGTTGTATAGGTGTTGTCGTATTGACTTTATAAGTTGTATGTATTTTGATAGCTGTTAATTTTGCCCTGGAATGTGTGGTGTGTATAGTTTTGGCAGTTGATGTGACCTACAGACAGGTTGTAGTACTGATCACCATCTGTAGTTTGAACTGCTGTCCTGGCATTTGAAATACGGTGTCGTAGTCAGTGAAGAACTATTATGATGTTGAAAGAGTTGTCATTCTGAAGTTTGTTGTGCCAGTGGGGGGTTGATATTGTTTTATTGGGTGCACTTGTGGTGTTCTTATAGTTGAACTGATTGCTTGTTCGTGTAGTTTTTTGCTAATTATGATGTTGTTGCAGATGTTGGAGTGCCGGTGCCTCCTGATTCTAACAAATCAGAACGCTTTCAAGATCTTGTGAATGTTATTTTTGAGACACCAAACCCTCTAGAAGAACTTGCGAATGTTGCTGGTGTTTCCCTTATATTTGCTCTTTTTTTATCAGCCTTGAATACATAAATATGATTAGCTACATGAGTTGTTCCTTTTCTTTGTGTCTTATGCTATGCGCTTTATTTATCTTGTCTCTGCAATGTTAATTTTGTTTTAATTTTATATGTGCGTGCTTATGTTATTGGTTTATGCAGTTAATGACAGCCATGGTGCTCCTGAGGACATTTCTGATGTTGTCAAAGATATTAATGATGGAATGTATTCTCTTAACGTTGATGATGGTGATGGCAGCTTGCAGGTGTCTGTTACTCAGTCACAGAGTGTTGATGGCACTGAGCCTGTTACTCATGATGATGGTGATGGCAGCTTGCAGGTGTCTGCAAACTCATTTGACGCAAGTGTTTACTCATGATGAAGCCCCAAGTCAAGTGGGGCGCACCCCCACCCTAGGGTTTCCAACCCTAGGCGCAGGGGGAGGCCCATGGGGGGCGCCCTAGCCCACTATGGGCTGGTTCCCTTCCCACTTCAGCCCATGGGGCCCTCCGGGACAGGTGGCCCTACCCGGTGGACCCCCGGGACCCTTCCGGTGGTCCCGATACAATACCGATAACCCCCGAAACTTTCCCGGTGGCCGAAACTGGACTTCCTATATATAATTCTTCACCTCCGGACCATTTCGGAACTCCTCGTGACGTCCGGGATCTCATCCGGGACTCCGAACAACTTTCTGGTTTCCGCATACTCATATGGGGGGGGGGGGGGGGGGGGGGGGGGGGGGGGGGGGGGGGGGGGGGGGGGGGGGGGGGGGGGGGGGGGGGGGGGGGGGGGGGGGGGGGGGGGGGGGGGGGGGGGGGGGGGGGGGGGGGGGGGGGGGGGGGGGGGGGGGGGGGGGGGGGGGGGGGGGGGGGGGGGGGGGGGGGGGGGGGGGGGGGGGGGGGGGGGGGGGGGGGGGGGGGGGGGGGGG
>JAAAWM010009807.1:25000-28725 GCA_036873465.1 Thinopyrum obtusiflorum
GGGGGGGGGGGGGGGGGGGGGGGGGGGGGGGGGGGGGGGGGGGGGGGGGGGGGGGGGGGGGGGGGGGGGGGGGGGGGGGGGGGGGGGGGGGGGGGGGGGGGGGGGGGGGGGGGGGGGGGGGGGGGGGGGGGGGGGGGGGGGGGGGGGGGGGGGGGCTCGTGACCATCCTATGTGGATGTATTCGGGCACTGACGACACCACTCGGATCCATCTAGAGGAAGTCGATGAAGCTACGTTGGAGGGGTGGCTGAGGGGTATTACTGGCAACAAAGATAACCCTAGGGGATCCAGGAGGATCCCTCCACTCAACAACACGAACGAAACAGACAAGGTACAACTCCAAATGGTCGAGTGTCTTCTTGATTTATCAAGTAACTGTTTGCTATCACCCGACTGATTTCTGTCTTGATTGTTGTCTTCCAGGCCCTGACTGAGATGTACTCGATGCCCAACGGGGAGCAGGAGCAGGACCCAGAGGGAGAGGCGAGCGGAGGCGAGAGCGGTGAGTGGCATTCTGATGGTGAAGCGGACGAAGATAGCGACGATCCGAGCGATGAAGAAGAGGTCGACTCTCCTCCCCGTAGGGAAAGGCGATCCAAGCTCACTCGCAATCCAGCAAGCATCCACGGCAAAGCGACCACGCAAACTGGGCAGTCATCAAGGCATCCTCGAACGTCCTCTCCAGCGCCGACTGAAAAGGCACCGAAGCAACCGAAATCTGCGCCGTCCAAACCGCCGAAGGCCTTGCCCAAGATCAAAGTGGCCATCCCCATTGCTTTCGGGTATTAGTTGGACTTGATTTCTTGGTTTAGTATGAATTTGAATTTGAGTGACATGACTGACTGAATTCTGGAATTTGCAGTGCTGCTACCTCTGGGACATCTACTTACAGGAATGAGGACGAGGAAATGGAGGATGCCGTCACCTCTAATCCGAGTACAACTCTCATAATCTTGTCTTTATTTTCTCGACCATTTCGTTGGTCGAATGAATTCTGGTGATCGATCTTTTTCACAGCTCTTCCCAATGTCATTGATCTTCCGGATGACGACGAGGATGTACCGCTGAGACCCAGGAAAAGAGGAAACAGGAAGACGTCGGCCGACAAGGCGCCTCTATCGACACCGGTGACGGAACCGGTGACCCAGGATGCCGGCGACACCAATCGGACTGCTGTGACTTTTGCCATACCGCTGACGAGTGCTCAGCCTTCGGTGTTGACTGCCCAAACTCCAGTCGATCCATCTTCACTCTTCACTGCACATCACATCCCAGAGGACCAAGCGGGTGCTGCCAAGGAGGCTATTCGCCAAGCGAGCATTATGATGGAGCGGATGAAGATGATCCGAGAGGCTAGCCAAGCTGCTTACGATGCCAGTTCAACACTTCAGAGCAACGTCCAGGTTAGTTGATCACCGACTGACCCTTCAACTTGCCGCTTGTTCTGTTAGGATATGGTACCTAAAAACTTTCTTAGAGGAATCTTTCCGTCGGTCTGCATTTTGCATTTGTACACCCGCTGGGTGTTTTGACTTGTCACTAAGTAAACTTGCACTTTGAGCTGACTATGTTGTTGTCGATTGAATCTTTGAGCCAGTGGGGGCACGCTGAGTGCACCCAGTGGGTGTAGTCCCCGAGACCATAGTTGACTGCGGGCAGTCGACTGTGGTCTGATAATCGGAATTGCCTCACTCGGCTTGGACGGACCATGACGAGTGGAACCTGAACCAGTGGGGGCACGCTAAGTGCACCCACTGGGTGTAGCCCCCGAGACCATGGTTGACTGCGGGTAGTCGACAATGGTCTAAGAATGACTTTTTTTTTACACTCAACCTGGACAGACCATGTCGAGTGGAAACTGGACCAGTGGGGGCACGCTAAGTGCACCCACTGGGTGTAGTCCCCGAGACTACTGTTGGATGTTTGATTCGGCAGTAGTCTTAGAACTTGTTGAATTTATCAGATCATTGCTGTCGATTGACTGTCTTTCATTTACAGAAATCTTGTGAACTTGGAGCTCGTTTTGCTGACCTGGAGAGGCAGCAGATTCAACTCAACCTCGATCTGGAGCTGGCCAAGACAAATCTGGAGAAAGCCCAGGATGAAGCCGCTTGTAAGAAAGACTTGTCGACTGATTTATCTCTGAACCGGATTTCACTCTGCTTTTTCTGAACCAAGCATTGTTTCTTTCAGAGAAATTGAACCAAGCTCTGGCGAAAAAGGACCAAGATCTAGCGGCCGCACAGAAAACAGCTGATGAGAAAACTGCACTCGCTGAACAGAAGCTAGCTTCAGTCGGCAAACTAGAGGAAGAAAACGCCAAGCTAAAAACTGCCCTTGACGAAGCCAATAAGGAAGCGACTTGCCTGAAGAAGGACAAGAACAATCTGAATGAGAAGATGGAAGGCATTGCTCGCAAGAGGGACAATCTGGAGAGCTATCTGGGAGGTCTTGCTAAGAAGCTGTTCGTCATGCTTGAAGGTATTTTCTTTGACCCGACTGACTTGTTACTGTCGACTCAACATACAACCACTGACTCATCCTTGAATTGCGCATGCAGAATTTTGCCAGAACTTCGAGGAAGAGATCGGGTGAGTTGAAACAAGCTTGGACCCCATCAACTCTCCAGTGAAGGATGAGGCTGCCATGAACGTACTCCGACTGGAATCTCGCGTTGCTGGTGTTGTTGACTATCTTGCTCGACTGAAGGTTGCGGTGTCGCGGATCGACACAGCACTCTAGCCAGGGGCGACGCTCTAGAATGACCTCGAGTCTCTGATGACTCGACTTAATGAGGTTCCCAGTCGAGTGCAGGAATGGAAGAAGTCTTCTGCTCGGTGCGGTGCCGATCTGGCTCTGTCCTTGGTTCGTGTCCAATGCAAGGAAGTGCGAGAAGAGAAGCTAGCAGCGATCAAGGTTGCCAATACCAAGAGGCTCGATTTCCAATCTTTCATGGAAACCTTTATCGCTGCTGCCACTCAGATTGCTGACGGAATCAACCTAGACGAGTTCATCGAGCCTGCTAGCCCTCCTCCTGCGGAGTGAACAAACTTTTATGCCTCGCCTTAAATTTGCCTCGGAATGCCGAGTGATTTTGTAACCGTTAAACTTCTCCTGGCCGGATGCCCGACTATTTTAATCCATGGTCTGGAACCTTAGGATTTATCAGAACTTGGTTTATCTTGAATATGCTTGCGTTTGCCTTCGAATGGGTTTTGTTCTTCACTCGGAATAATCTTTGTACTTGAGATGCAGCTCTGAGGAGGAGATTCCAGTCGACCTACACCTTGTCGTCCTTGCGGATGAGGATGGAGCGTACGTTGTACTTGTGGTGTAGCTCCGAGGAGAAAGTTGCAGTCGACCTGCCTCTCATCATCCTTGCTTATAGGGATGGAGCATACATTGTACTTGTACCGCAGCTCTAGGGAGTAAGTGGCAGTCGACCTGCACCTCATCGTCCCTGCGAATAGGGATGGAGCGCATGTTATACTTGTGCCGAAGCTCCGAAGAGGAGGTAGCAGTCGACCTGCGCCTTGTCGTCCTTGCGGATTGGGATGTGTTTCAATCTTAGGCGAGCACTGGACTGCAGCTAAGCCCTCGAGTGGAAGGGTTGCTCTCCACTTGGTGGGATTTTTTAAACTTAGGCGAGTACTAGACCGCAGCTAAGCCTCTGAGTGGGAGGATTGCTCACCACTCGGTAGGATTTTTCAAACTTAGGCGAGTAC
>JAAAWM010009808.1:0-28747 GCA_036873465.1 Thinopyrum obtusiflorum
AAGAGTTCGGGATATTCTGCTCGGAGATTATCCTCACGTTCCCAAGTGGCTTCATCTTCAGTGTGATTCGACCACTGCACTTTCAGGAACTTGGTCGTCTTCTGACGAGTGCGACGTTCAGCTTCATCGAGGATGCGGACCGGATGCTCCTTATAAGACAGATCATCTTGTAAATCAAGCATCTCGTGATCCACTGCACGGTGAGGAGATTCCTTGAAACACTTTCGAAGCTGCGACACGTGGAAGACGTCGTGGATATGAGAGAATTGCGGCGGCAACTCCAATTTATATGCCACCTGTCCACGTCTAGCCACTATGCGGAAAGGACCAATATAGCGGGGAGCTAGCTTGCCCTTGATTCCAAAGCGAAGAGTACCCTTCATAGGAGTGACTCGAAGATAAGCATGATCACCTGGTTGATAAGTCAGACCCCATCGCTTGCGATCATAGTTGCTCTTCTGGCGGTCCTGAGCCGCCTTGAGATTTTCTCGGACAATTCGAACTTGTTCTTCGGCATGTTGAATGATGTCCGGTCCCACAAGTGGTCGTTCCCCAGTTTCTGACCAATTCAGAGGGGTTCGACACTTACGACCATATAGCACTTTGAAGGGGGCCATCTTCAAGCTGGCTTGATAACTGTTATTATAAGAGAACTCGGCATAAGGAAGAGATTCCTCCCATTTCTTACCGAAAGATATAACACAAGCTCGAAGCATATCTTCAAGCACTTGGTTAACTCGTTCAACTTGGCCTTGGGACTGAGGATGATAAGCTGAACTCCAAGTAATATGAGTTCCCATAGCTTGCTGGAAACTTTCCCAGAACTTGGAAGTGAAGAGAACACCACGATCTGAGCTTATCTCCTTTGGAATGCAATGGAGAGAAACAATTCTGGAGATGTAAAGCTCTGCTAGCTGACTAGCAGTGATAGTCTCCTTAACAGGTAGAAAATGTGCAACCTTGGAGAGTTGGTCGACGACGACTAGAATAGCGTCATGACCTTTCTGAGACTTTGGAAGACCGGTGATGAAATCCATTTGCACTTTGTCCCATTTCCAGAGAGGAATAGGAAGCGGTTGCAGAATACCAGCAGGCTTCTGATGTTCTGCCTTCACGCGACGACAAACGTCGCATTCAGCAACATATCGGGCAATGTCCTGCTTCATTCTGGACCACCAGTACCTTTGACGAAGATCACGATACATCTTAGTACTACCCGGATGGATAGACAGCGGGGTATCATGTGCTTCCTTCATGACCTTGTCAGTCATAAGCTCGAAGCGAGGTACTACGATGCGGTCCCGGAAATACAATGTTCCATCCTCGGACATTGAGAAATCACGGTACTTCTCAAGATGAAGTTCTTTCTTCATTAAATCAACTTCGGCATCTTTGGCTTGTGCACTCTTAACAGCCTTTTCAAGATCCGGCTCAACAACCAAGGTGTTTAGGTAGCCCTGAGGAACTATCTCAAGATTCAGCTTTCGAATCTCTTCATAGAGGAGTGGTTGCTGTAACTGGACTTCAAGTTCAGAGCAGTAAGACTTACGACTCAAGGCGTCAGCCATTACATTAGCTTTGCCAGGGGTATAAGAGATACCCAAATCATAATCTGCAATGGTCTCCATCCATCTCTGCTGACGGAGGTTCAGTGAGGGCTGAGTGAACAAGTACTTCAGACTCTTATGATCTGTGTAGATCTCGCAACGATTTCCGAGGAGGTAATGTCGCCATAACTGCAGTGCATAGATGACAGCAGCTAGTTCGAGATCATGTACTGGGTAATTCTCTTCATGCGGTCGCAACTGACGAGAGCCATATGCGATCACCTTTCTTTCTTGCATTAGGACACAACCTAGGCCTTCACGGGATGCGTCGCAATAGATGGAAAAATCTTTGCGAGAGTCAGGTGGAGCAAGCACTGGTGCAGACGTCAGCTTATCTTTCAGTGTTTGAAAACTTTGCTGACATTTTTCTGTCCACTCGAACTTCACGCCCTTGTGGAGCAGATCAGTCAAAGGCTTAGCTATCTTCGAGAAATTCTCGACGAAGCGTCGGCAATAGCTGGCTAGACCGAGAAAACTTCTAACTTGCTTGACGTTCTTCGGAGGAGTCCAGTCAAGAATAGCTTGAACCCGTTCCGGATTAACAGCAATGCCGTCCTTGGAAATGACGTGACCAAGGTAAGTTACTTCAGAAAGCCAGAACTCACACTTGGAAAACTTGGCATAGAGTTGATGCTCTTGAAGTTTCTCCAGAACAAGACGAAGATGTTCAGCGTGTTCTTCCTTATTCTTCGAATAAACAAGAATGTCATCCAGATATACCACAACGAACTTGTCGAGGTAATCCATGAATATGTAGTTCATCAGACGGGAGAACGTAGCTGGAGCATTCGTCAGGCCAAATGACATGACGGTGTACTCGTAAGAACCATAACGAGTAACGAATGCAGTCTTGGGAATATCCTCTTCACGGACTCGGATCTGGTGATAACCCAACCTCAAGTCAAGTTTAGAGAACACTGATGATCTAGCGAGTTGATCATATAAATCATTGATCCGGGGAAGCGGATATTTGTTCTGGATGGTTGCCTAGTTGATAGGACGGTAATCTTGAACCAACCTATTCGTACCATCTTTCTTCTTGACAAAGAGAGAAGGTGCTCCCCAGGCAGAGGAACTGGGGCGGATGAAACCCTTGCTTAGTGACTTGTCGATTTCTTCCTTAAGCTCAAGAAGATGATGCGGAGGCATCTTATACGGACGCTTCGCAATAGGAGTTGTGCCAGGCTTCAAGTCGATGACAAACTCGACAGCTCTAGCAGGGGGAATTCCTGGAAGTTCTTCTGGAAAAACATCCTGGAAGTCGCACACGACGGGAATGTTCTCGATCCCCTCAAGCGGAGAAGCGTTCAACGCATTCGAGGCATAAATTTGAGCCTCAGCGTTCTGAGTGATGTGGGCTCGATAATTCACTAGCTCATCTGATGGGTGTAGGAGGTGTACAACTTTAGTGGCACAATTGATTGAGGCGCAATGAGCCTTCAACCAATCCATTCCCAGAATAAGATCAATGTTGGAAGACTTCAAGATAATAGGAGATGCACGGAACTCCAACCCTTCGATTTCAATAGGAACATTATAACTAACCACGGAGGTTCGGCAACCTCCCGCGGGTGTATGTACCACTAAGGGTGTGTTCATGTACTCACACTTAATGTCATGCATACGTGCAAAATGTTCTGACATGAATGAATGCGATGCTCCTGAATCAAATAACACAGAAGCTGGTACTGAGTTAACAGGAAGTGTACCCATCACAGTAGTTGGCTGGTCTGGGTCTTCACTCATGTTGACATGATAAACCTGCCCACGACCATAAGAAGGTCTGGCATTGTTGTTGCGCTGCTGGGAATTTCCACGGCCAGCAGAAGGAAAGGCAGACTGATTCCGACTCTGTGTACAATCTCTGGCACGGTGACCTGGCTGGCCACACTTGAAACAGAGTCCATTGTCGGGACGTGGTGCTGGAGCTCGAGGCGGTGCAGCTTGAAAAGGCTGCCTCGGAGGTGGAGGAGACAGTCGAGGTGCAGCATATGCAGGCCTGTACACCGGTGCTGCTGGACGGTACATGCTCTGCGGAATCCATATGCGGCACTTCTGAGAAGACGAGCCCGAAGATGAGCCCGCTTCACGGGTGCGTCTGGTCGCTTCCTTATGCTTCTTCAGACCAGTCTCAATATGGATAGCCTTGTTCACCAAGGTGGCGAAGTCAGGACAGTCGTGGCCAAGCAAGGCTAGCTGAATGTCATGATGCAACCCTTCATGGAACTTCTCCTGCCTGTGAGCATCAGTAGGAAGGTCAGTCTCAGCATATCGAGACAATTCGAGGAACTCGCGCTGATATACTTCCACAGACTTGTTGCCCTGGACGAGGTTGCGGAACTCGGTCTTCTTCCGAGCCATAACTGCTTGAGGAATGTAGCGGGTACGGAAAGCAGCCTTGAATTCCTCCCAAGTGACAACAGTACCTGGAAGCAGAGTCTGTCTGTGGGTGGCCCACCAATGAGCTGCGGGACCCTTCAGGAAGTACGTTGCAAAGGTGACATAGTTGAGTGGAGAAACAGCAGCTGACTCCATCTCATAAAAGATATCACGCAACCAGTCGTCAGCATCAAGCGGATTAGCTGGGTTGTGAAAAGTCACTGGATTGAGACGCACAAATTCTGGCAGCGTAATTGAAGCTGGCTGATAGTTGGCATTGGGGCGGGGGAACTGATCGATCACCCCTTGCATGAACTGCTGTTGAAGCTGAAACTGTTGCATCATAGCTGCCATGTAATCAGGCGGTGGCGGCGGTGGTGGATTGTTATCACCCATCCTGCCAAATTCATCAGGGGTAGTTTAGCCACAGAATTGCCATAGCTTAACGGCAAGCATGATGTAATAAGACGATGCTTGGATAATATAGTAGATGCTGAGCATTAGTCAATTAAGACATGCAGATCCACATACGATCGGTTAAAATCGGGAAGCACAACGACGCAATTCAAGAGCTAGACATGCTAGGCGGCGCGCAGGCACGCGATAAGGAAGTACACAACGTGACATAGCAAAGGCTACATCAGCGTCGGAGAAAACTGCTGGGGCGAGGAGTCTGCAAGTGACAACACAGGATATCCTCGATATGAGAATACTGTGAGCAGAACCTGGCCCTCGTTCTTGAAGCAAGGGGAGAAATAATTTCAGAACTCCGGATGGATGTGATCACGTGAACCTAGGGTTGTAGTTAGTAAAATGTTTAACCCGAATAGACGAGAGATCAGAGTCCCAGAGTAAAGGCGAGGAATAAAAGATCCTAATACCACCCAGTTGGCAACGTGGGCCCGTAAGCCACACAGCCCATGTTAGTAAAACAATTTTGGACCTTTAGACTCAACTTCGGCCAAGGAGTTGGGAAGGGGGATTCCTACAGGCAGTCGGCTCTGATACCAACCTATGACGCCCCCGGCTTAATCGTGCACTAATCATACACGCAAATGCACACGATCAGGGGGGGGGGGGGGGGGGGGGGGGGGGGGGGGGGGGGGGGGGGGGGGGGGGGGGGGGGGGGGGGGGGGGGGGGGGGGGGGGGGGGGGGGGGGGGGGGGGGGGGGGGGGGGGGGGGGGGGGGGGGGGGGGGGGGGGGGGGGGGGGGGGGGGGGGGGGGGGGGGGGGGGGGGGGGGGGGGGGGGGGGGGGGGGGGGGGGGGGGGGGGGGGGGGGGGGGGGGGGGGGGGGGGGGGGGGGGGGGGGGGGGGGGGGGGGGGGGGGGGGGGGGGGGGGGGGGGGGGGGGGGGGGGGGGGGGGGGGGGGGGGGGGGGGGGGGGGGGGGGGGGGGGGGGGGGGGGGGGGGGGGGGGGGGGGGGGGGGGGGGGGGGGGGGGGGGGGGGGGGGGGGGGGGGGGGGGGGGGGGGGGGGGGGGGGGGGGGGGGGGGGGGGGGGGGGGGGGGGGGGGGGGGGGGGGGGGGGGGGGGGGGGGGGGGGGGGGGGGGGGGGGGGGGGGGGGGGGGGGGGGGGGGGGGGGGGGGGGGGGGGGGGGGGGGGGGGGGGGGGGGGGGGGGGGGGGGGGGGGGGGGGGGGGGGGGGGGGGGGGGGGGGGGGGGGGGGGGGGGGGGGGGGGGGGGGGGGGGGGGGGGGGGGGGGGGGGGGGGGGGGGGGGGGGGGGGGGGGGGGGGGGGGGGGGGGGGGGGGGGGGGGGGGGGGGGGGGGGGGGGGGGGGGGGGGGGGGGGGGGGGGGGGGGGGGGGGGGGGGGGGGGGGGGGGGGGGGGGGGGGGGGGGGGGGGGGGGGGGGGGGGGGGGGGGGGGGGGGGGGGGGGGGGGGGGGGGGGGGGGGGGGGGGGGGGGGGGGGGGGGGGGGGGGGGGGGGGGGGGGGGGGGGGGGGGGGGGGGGGGGGGGGGGGGGGGGGGGGGGGGGGGGGGGGGGGGGGGGGGGGGGGGGGGGGGGGGGGGGGGGGGGGGGGGGGGGGGGGGGGGGGGGGGGGGGGGGGGGGGGGGGGGGGGGGGGGGGGGGGGGGGGGGGGGGGGGGGGGGGGGGGGGGGGGGGGGGGGGGGGGGGGGGGGGGGGGGGGGGGGGGGGGGGGGGGGGGGGGGGGGGGGGGGGGGGGGGGGGGGGGGGGGGGGGGGGGGGGGGGGGGGGGGGGGGGGGGGGGGGGGGGGGGGGGGGGGGGGGGGGGGGGGGGGGGGGGGGGGGGGGGGGGGGGGGGGGGGGGGGGGGGGGGGGGGGGGGGGGGGGGGGGGGGGGGGGGGGGCAAGGGCTAGGAATGCCCGGCCACGCCTCGTGTTCATCAACCGGGCACCGCCCAGAACAACTCATCCATAAGGCACTGTCGGGAACCCAGGTCCACCTCAACAGGGTGGTACCACCTGTCCCTCCAGTCCTGAAATAAATAGCTCATCTATGTGTTCAGTAACATCAGTGGTAAAGGCAAACCGTGTGGTTACCACATCAGGAAGGAATCTGAGGCTTCACCCTCGTAGGACTCCCACCTGATGTTAACGTCAAGGTGAGCGGAAGAGGATTCACCCTCGAAGCCCACACTTGAGAAGTTGCAAGACGGCGCCGGTATCGGGGGTGGTGTAGGAGGAAATCACCCTCTCTTACCACGACCGAGTAACTAACCCACAAGGTTAACGTCAGACGTGCTAGAGAGGAGTCACCCTCGGCACGTGACGGTAACCCAGTAGTGTCGAGCAACTTAGGGGGAAAAGTGACGTGCGGTGTCGGGGCTGATCTTCGATCCCGTTGCACGGGTCTTCTGTTATCCAGCGGGGCAGTCGGGATATAGTGGGGGTCTCTCATGGGGCTCTACCCGGTATATGCTAAACAGTCTAGGATAAGCAGGATAGTATCAACAGTAGGCTACAATAAACAGGCTATGCAGCAGATATAGGAAAAGCAGTAACAGTAGCAAAATTCTAATGCAAGCAGGAGAATTTAGAATAGGTGATATCGGAATGCTCAAGGGAGGGGCTTGCCTGTCTGCTCGGGGGCAAAGGCAAGGTCGTCGGGGACGCAGTCGATCTCCGGAGCTGCGTCGGCCTCGGGGTCTACGTCGGCGCCAGGGTCTACCGAGAGAGAAGAGGGGGAAGAAACAGATAAATATAAAGCAAATGATGCAACACAGTACATGCTACGTCTAGGATGCCGTGCAGGGTTGTCTAAAGACGCATCTGGGGCATTTTAGTTATTTTAGAAACAGTGCGGGATTTATTTACCGGAGGTTGTGCACTATTCCTATACCGGAATCGGGCTCGGAGTTACGGGTTCTTCTACGTAGGAGGTTCCGGCATCGAAACAGACGACATGATCAGATTCGTCTCGTCGTTCTGAGCAACTTTCATGTATAAAGTTTTTCCATCTGAGCTACGGTTTAAAAGATATGAATTTTTGAAGTTTTAAATATTTTCTGGAATCATTTTTAAATCTCAGAAATGATTTATGACGTCATGCAGACGTCAGCACTGCGTCAGCGACCACAGTGGCGCTGACTGGGTCAATCTGACCGCTGTGGGTCCAGTGGGACCCACATGTCAGCGAGAGAGGGGAACAGCACCCCGCGTTGACTTCGGTCAACGCGGTCAAAAGGGCGCAGGGGCCCACTCGTCAGTGACCGTAGGCGGGCCCCACCAGAGCCACGTCGGCGCCACGTCGGGCGGCCACCGGAGTTGCTCCGGCGAGCCGGTTTCGCGGCGGCGCGACTCGGATCTCGTCGGGATTCCTCTACGGAGGGTCTTTTCGCGTGTTTCCAACGGCATTCGATCAGGCGTTGCACCCCGCGTCCATCTACGGTGCTGGAACGAGCGGGGGTGGCCGGAAACTGGCCGGCGTCGAGCCGCGGCGGGGATGAGCTTCGGGTGCAGCGGGAAACGCGGCTACGACGCAAGCACAGGCGCGCGAACTAGCTAGGCAGGCGCGGCTGCACTCCAGGGGCTCGACAGAGCCACTGGCTTGAGCTGCTGAAGCTCGGGAGCGCGCTAACGGCTTCGACGGCGGCGACCAGATCACGGCACCGTGGGGGGGGGGGGGGGGGGGGGGGGGGGGGGGGGGGGGGGGGGGGGGGGGGGGGGGGGGGGGGGGGGGGGGGGGGGGGGGGGGGGGGGGGGGGGGGGGGGGGGGGGGGGGGGGGGGGGGGGGGGGGGGGGGGGGGGGGGGGGGGGGGGGGGGGGGGGGGGGGGGGGGGGGGGGGGGGGGGGGGGGGGGGGGGGGGGGGGGGGGGGGGGGGGGGGGGGGGGGGGGGGGGGGGGGGGGGGGGGGGGGGGGGGGGGGGGGGGGGGGGGGGGGGGGGGGGGGGGGGGGGGGGGGGGGGGGGGGGGGGGGGGGGGGGGGGGGGGGGGGGGGGGGGGGGGGGGGGGGGGGGGGGGGGGGGGGGGGGGGGGGGGGGGGGGGGGGGGGGGGGGGGGGGGGGGGGGGGGGGGGGGGGGGGGGGGGGGGGGGGGGGGGGGGGGGGGGGGGGGGGGGGGGGGGGGGGGGGGGGGGGGGGGGGGGGGGGGGGGGGGGGGGGGGGGGGGGGGGGGGGGGGGGGGGGGGGGGGGGGGGGGGGGGGGGGGGGGGGGGGGGGGGGGGGGGGGGGGGGGGGGGGGGGGGGGGGGGGGGGGGGGGGGGGGGGGGGGGGGGGGGGGGGGGGGGGGGGGGGGGGGGGGGGGGGGGGGGGGGGGGGGGGGGGGGGGGGGGGGGGGGGGGGGGGGGGGGGGGGGGGGGGGGGGGGGGGGGGGGGGGGGGGGGGGGGGGGGGGGGGGGGGGGGGGGGGGGGGGGGGGGGGGGGGGGGGGGGGGGGGGGGGGGGGGGGGGGGGGGGGGGGGGGGGGGGGGGGGGGGGGGGGGGGGGGGGGGGGGGGGGGGGGGGGGGGGGGGGGGGGGGGGGGGGGGGGGGGGGGGGGGGGGGGGGGGGGGGGGGGGGGGGGGGGGGGGGGGGGGGGGGGGGGGGGGGGGGGGGGGGGGGGGGGGGGGGGGGGGGGGGGGGGGGGGGGGGGGGGGGGGGGGGGGGGGGGGGGGGGGGGGGGGGGGGGGGGGGGGGGGGGGGGGGGGGGGGGGGGGGGGGGGGGGGGGGGGGGGGGGGGGGGGGGGGGGGGGGGGGGGGGGGGGGGGGGGGGGGGGGGGGGGGGGGGGGGGGGGGGGGGGGGGGGGGGGGGGGGGGGGGGGGGGGGGGGGGGGGGGGGGGGGGGGGGGGGGGGGGGGGGGGGGGGGGGGGGGGGGGGGGGGGGGGGGGGGGGGGGGGGGGGGGGGGGGGGGGGGGGGGGGGGGGGGGGGGGGGGGGGGGGGGGGGGGGGGGGGGGGGGGGGGGGGGGGGGGGGGGGGGGGGGGGGGGGGGGGGGGGGGGGGGGGGGGGGGGGGGGGGGGGGGGGGGGGGGGGGGGGGGGGGGGGGGGGGGGGGGGGGGGGGGGGGGGGGGGGGGGGGGGGGGGGGGGGGGGGGGGGGGGGGGGGGGGGGGGGGGGGGGGGGGGGGGGGGGGGGGGGGGGGGGGGGGGGGGGGGGGGGGGGGGGGGGGGGGGGGGGGGGGGGGGGGGGGGGGGGGGGGGGGGGGGGGGGGGGGGGGAAGTGGTCGAGGGGGTCCAGGGGAATACACGGGGGCTCCCTTATCTCCTCGGCCTGCTCCTGTAGCATCGGTGGCCGTCGCGCTGTCGGCGCCCGGGCGGCGCTCGCCGGCGCGGCCAGGCGTGTGTTGACACGCATAGGAAAGAGAAGGGGAAGGAGGAGATGGGCCGGGCCTAGTACACTGTGCACTAGAGCCCAGCGACGCAATGCTCTTTCTCCCTTTTCTTTTTCTCATTTCTGTTGCAAAAATAGTTAAGCCACTTTAGCACTTTTGTAAAATGTGAGAGGGGTCCCAAATATTACAATGCAATATTAGGCCTCACCAAAAAGTGGTTTGGACAGAATTGAAAACCATTTGTATTTGAAATGATTTTAAATGGATTTAATTTTGCTGAATTGGTGTTGTTTCACCTTGTATGACTCATTAATCATATCCCAAAGATAGTGATTATGATTTTGTCATTGCTACTGGATTATTTGTCGATTAATGGACATTTTTCCAGCAGGGTTTGATCAACTTCAAATTGCACTTTTGAATTTCAGTTGATTTTCAGATTTGAATTTGAGTTGAATAATTAACCCAAGTGTCAAGGCACTGCAAATCATGATGACATGGCATTATTAGCAGCTGATCACTGTAGTCATTACAAGGGGGTGTTACAAACCTGCTTAGCATGGAAGATACAGACTACCTCCTCTCGCTCTATGAACAATCCAGCACACAAAAAAGGATATTTATTTGAAGTTTTTAGAGGTGGCACATGCAAATTTACTTAGGACGGCAGGGTAATACCGCATGTAGGTAGGTATGGTGGACTCATCTGGAATAACTTGGGTTTCAGGTTTTTGATGCACAAGCAGAATTCCCGCTTAGTACAGGTGAAGGCTAGCAAATAGGTTGAGAAGCGGCCAGCTAGAGAGCGAAAACGGTCATGAACATGCATTATGCATAAGTAACATTGGATACTAGCATGAGTAGGATATGAACACCATGAACATAAATATCATAGAGGCTATGTTGGTTTTGATTCAACTACATGCATGAACATGTGCCAAGTCAAGCCACTCGAACATTCAGAGGAGGATACTATATCATCATACTACATCACAATCACTTTAATGCAATGTTGACATCCAAGATAAATCATTATCCACTCCTAACTACTTAAGCATGGCATGAGGAACTATAATCTCTAATTGTCATTGCAAACATGTTTGATCATAACAGGCTGAATCATGGATACTAGGTTAAACATATTTACAAAAACAGAACAAGTCGAGTTCATACCCGTTTCTCTCTGCCACAGCCAGTTTATCAAATATCGTCATTATTGCCTTTCACTTGCATGATCGAACGATTCGAAAATAATAATAGTGCAAGAGTGCCGTGGACTAAGCTGGAATCTGCAAACATTTTATTCGAAAGGAGAAGACAAAGTAATATGGGCTCTTTGTTAGATCAACAATAATGCATATGAGAGCCACTCAACATTTTCATCGTGGTCTTCTTCTCGGTATGACTCAATAAAAAGAAAAAGAAATTCAGAGAAACACACTGAAATATTTTTGGAGTTTTTGGTTTTTCTTGAACAAGCAAATAATAGGGAAAAACAAAAATGAGAAAAACTATTTACACGGAAAAGCTCCCAACAAGTAAAAGAAGGATAATGAAATCTTTTTGGGTTTTCTTTTTAGTACTACAACAATTTAAACTAGGAAGAAAAACCGAAAAGAAGCATGAAATATATTTTTGGATTTTCTCAAAGTTTTTCAAACACACAAGAAGAAAGCGAGAAAATAAATTTAGCATGGATAATACAATGAAAGAGTGTGGACACCGACAACTGGAATGAAATGTGTGAACATGAATGTAATGTCGGTGGAAATACGTACTCCCCCAAGCTTAGGCTTTTGGCCTAACTTGGTAATCACCACTCGAAGAAGCCATCAGGTCCCACGTTGAAGTGCTGGGGAGAGGGCACCTGAGGATCCCACTGCTGAGGCTCCGCTTGTGCCGCAGCTAGGTTGTTCCGGTAGGCGATGATGTCCTCAGGCATAATCCTGTATCCGCCCCTGGCAATAGGATCAAACAAAGCAGGTGCAGGCAAAGGAATAACATCACGGGTAATCTCACTAAAGACCAAGTTATAAGGAACATCCATAGTGGTGTTCTCGATATCAATAAAGTGGTGGTGTGCCATAGCCGGGCGATCTAGGTAAACCTTGGGCAAGGGGTAATCATGCTGGCGTATCTGGACGTTAAAGTGACTCGCTAGGCGAGTAGCATAAATGCCACCATGTATTTTACCCTTAGATCTGTTAATGTGGAGGCGACGTGCCACAATAGCTCCCAAGCTATAAGTGTTGTCGCCGTAAAGTGCACGGCGTAAAACAGCAAAGTCTAGGGCACTGAGTGCACCTACCTTCTCTCTAGAAAGCAAACACTTCATAATGAATAGAGCAAAATAATGCACAGCGGGAAAGTGTAAACTAGTGGCGGTGACATCTGACACCCCTCTCTCATCCCCCACTGTCAGAATACAATAAAAACCATCAAACTCCATGGGCCTAGGCTCTACTAAACCACCGTCAGAAGGGAGCAAGCATATGTCACAAAATTCAGTAAGCGGTATCGGATGGGGTTCAGCATATAAGTTAAACTGCACCTCAGGGGGATTATTCCTAACTAAGAAATAAAAACTTTACACAAAGGAATTTGTGAGGAGATGATACTGTTCATATTCAGCTGCGATGAAGTCTGTGAGGCCGGCACCAGCAGCATATTGTGCAAACTCTTGAAGGATTCCGGCCCCTTCCATGAATGGGTTATGCGGCCATTCGCACGGCCGTACCTCCGCCATTCTCCGAGTGTGGAGATCACTATCAGATGACTCCCCAATAACTCCCTTGGACTTCTTCTTGGAAGCAAACTTCCTAAAGATACTCATATTTTTCCTATGAACAAAATTCTGAAATTTTTAGTCCACAAAAATTTTCTCAACAAAACTTCATAAGATTGGTAGCAACTACTCATAGGTATGCATAGAGGCCATATCAAGCATTCAAACTACTTAGAACTCTAAGAATTCAACATGCAAGCTTATCTACAGCAGCACCAAGAGTAACTAATTATTCAAAATATAAACCACTAAAGCAAAAACTAATTGGACCAACGGAGGAGTCACATACCAAGCAACAATCCCCCGAAACAGTTTCAGAAACGGAGCTTCGAGCAAAGAGATCAAAATCCGCGGGTTTGAGAGCAAGAACACGAGAGAGAGAGAGCAATGGTGATTTTTTCTGGAGGTAGGTGATGATGTGGGATGAAGAGATAAGTGAGGGGGCCCACGTGGGGACCACAACCCACCAGGGCGCACCTGGTGGTGCTGGCGCGCCCAGGTGGGTTGTGCCCACCTGGTGCACCCCCCCCTCTGATGTTATTTGCACCAAAAAATCTTAAATATTCAGAAAAAAAATCGTATTAAATTTTCAGAGCATTCTGAGAACTTTTATTTTTGGGTCATTTTTTATTGCACGGGAAATTCAGAAAACAGACAAAACATAGCATTTTATTTTATTTAACTAATAAAAATAGAAAACAAAAAGGTAGGGACAGAAGGTAGTGCTCACTAAATTCATCAACTTCATACCTCTCAAAAAATGATCCATTAATAAGGTTGATCAAGTCTTATTAACAACCACTTTCGATTAGCATGAAACCAAAGAACTTTCGTAAATCACTAAGTTACCTCAACGGGGATATGAATGTCCCCAACAATAAGCATTTCATACTTCTTTTTGGCAGTAGGTAGAGGTAGTTGAAAACTTCCAATAGTGATTGTCGGAGATTTTTCAATAACATTAATACCATTCACTTGGAATTGTTTCGTCGAAAAGTGCACCGTATGCTCATTACCATTGATATGAAAAGTGACCTTGCTTTTATTGCAATCAATAACAGCCCCTGCAGTATTCAAAAAGGGTCTACCAAGGATAATCGACATGTTGTCGTCCTCGGGCATCTCAAGTATAACAAAATCAGTCAAGATAGTAACATTAGCAACAACAACGGGCACATCCTCACAAATACCGATAGGTATGGCAGTTGATTTATCAGCCATTTGCAAAGCTATTTCAGTAGGTGTGAGTTTATTCAAATCAAGTCTTTCATATAAAGAGAAAGGCATAACACTAACACCAGCTTCTAAATCACATAAAGCAGTTTTCACATAGTTTCTTTTGATGGAGCAAGGTATAGTGGGGATTCCCGGATCTCCAAGTTTTTTAGGTACACCATCTTTAAAAGTATAATTAGCAAGCATGGTGGAGATTTTAGCTTCCGGTATTTTCCTCTTGTTGGTGATGATGTCTTTCATGTACTTTGCATAAGGAGGCATTTTCAAGATATCAGTCAAGCGAGTACGCAAAAAGACTGGCCTAATCATTTCAGCACAGCGTTCAAATTCTTCATCATCTTTCTTTTTAGTTGACTTGGGTGGAAAGGGCATAGGTTTTTGAACCCATGGTTCTCTTTCCTTCACATGCTTTCTAGCAACAAAGTCCCTTTTATCATATCTTTTATTCTTGGGTTGTGGGTTATCAAGATCAACTGCTGGCTCTATCTCAACATCATTGTCTGGTTCTTTATTATTTGTTTGAGTGTCTTCATGAACCTCATCATTGTCTTTTTCATTATCAGAGGGTGAGTGTTCATTACCAGATTGAGTTTCAGCATCAGAGATAGAGACTTCATTATCATTATCAGGATGTTTTTCTACTTCAGGTTCACTAGAGGCATGCAAAGTCCTATTATTTTTCTTCTTCTTTTTCTTTTTAGAAGGACTACGTGCATCAGTGTTAACTCTTTGAGAGTCTTGTTCAATTCTTTTTGGGTGTCCCTCAGGATAAAGTGGTTCCTGAGTCATTTTACCTCCTCTAGTTGCTACTCTAATAGCAAAGTCACTTATATTATTGTTCATTTCATCAAGCAATTCTTTTTGAGATTTAGCAACTTGTTCTAGTTGAGTTTGAACCATAGAGGCATGTTTTCCCACACCTCTAACATCATTTGAGATTCTAAATAACAAGTCACTCAAGCGAGCAATCATATCAGAATTGTATTTCAATTGTTTCATAACATTTGCATTGAAGTGATCTTGCTTTCTAATGTAATTTCCAAACTCATAAAGGCATTGACTAGGATGCATATTGTGAGGATTGTCATTGTCATTGAATTTCATTAAAGAATTTACCTCTACCACCTTAGGTGGTGGTGGTGTATCAAGCCCATGTATTTCTTCAATAGAAGGTAATTGTTTGACATCCTCGGCCTTAATACATTTTTCCTTCATAGATTTCTTTGCCTCTTGCATATCTTCAGGACTGAGATATAAGATACCCCTCTTCTTCGGAGTCGGTTTGAGTGGTGGTTCGGGAAGAGTCCAATCATCATAATTTTTTAATATGTTATTCAATAATTCTTCAGCTTGTCCAATAGTCCGTTCCTTGAAAACACAATCAGTACAACTATCTAGGAAATCCCTAGAAGCATCGGTTAGTCCATTATAGAAGATATCAAGTATTTCAGTTTTTCTTAAGAGGATGATCAGGCAAAGCATTAAGTAATTGGAGAAGCCTTCCCCAAGCTTGTGGGAGACTCTCTTCTTCAATTTACACAAAGTTAAATATTTCCTGTAAGGCAGCTTGTTTCTTATGAGCAGGAAAATATTTTTCAGAGAAGTAACAGATCATATCCTGGGGACTACACACACAACCAGGAGCAAGAGTACTATACCAAGTCTTAGCATCACCCTTTAATGAGAACGAAAATAATTTGAGAATATAATAGTAGCGAATTTCTCATCATGAGCAAAAAGAGTGGCTATGTCATTCAACTTAGTAAGATGTGCCACAACAGTTTTAGTTTCATAACCATGGAAAGGATCAGATTCAACCAAAGTAATTAACTCTGGGTCGACAGAGAATTCATAATCCTTATCGTCAACAAAGATAGGTGAAGTAGCAAACTTAGGATCACATTTCATTCTAGCATTCAAAGATTTTTCTTTCAGTTTGCATAATAATTTCTTAAGATCATCTCTATCTTTGCAAGCAAGAACGTCTCTAGTTGTCTCCTCATCCATAACATAACCTTCCGGTACCTTTGGCAATTCATATCTAGGAGAACTAGTTGTAATAGGTGTTTCAAGATTTTTAGTTTCAAGCTCTTCATCAGTTTCGACAATTTCATCAGTTTCAGCATTTTCAAAAGCTTTAGTTCTAGCAAGTTGTTCATCAAGAAATTCACCTAGTGGCACATTATCATCAAGCAAGGTACTAGCATCATCATAAATATCATTCATAGCAGAAGTGGCATCATTAATAACTTGTGACATATCAGGATTATTAGCATGTGGTGGTGTTGCAAGTTTACTTATAACAGAAGATGAATCAAGTGTAGAGCTAGATGGCAAGTCCTTACCTCCCCTCGTCTTTGAGGGAATAATCTTAGTCTTAGCGTCCTTCAGATTCTTCATAGTGATAATTTGATAATAATCCCAAGTGACTCCACAAATATAGCTATGCTCCCCGGCAACGGCGCCAGAAAAAGGTCTTGATAACCCACAAGTATAGGGGATCGCAATAGTTTTCGAGGGTAGAGTATTCAGCCCAAATTTATTGATTCAACAGGGGAGCCAAAGAATATTTGCAAGTATTAGCAGCTGAGTTGTCAATTCAACCACACCTGGAGATTAATTATCTGCAGCAAAGTGATCGGTAGCAAAGTAGTATGATAGTTTTGATAGTAGTAGCAACAGCAGTAGTAACGGTAACAGTGATAGCAATGATTTTGTAGCAAGTGCAATAGTAACAGTAGCAGTAGTAACTTAGCAGAAACAATATAAGAGAAATTTGTAGGCATTGGATCGGTGAATTCGTTGGATGATATTCATCATATAACAGCCATAACCTAGGGCGATACGGCACTAGCTCCAGTTCATAAATATAATGTAGGCATGTATTCCGTAAATAGTCATACGTGCTTATGGAAAGAACTTGCATGACATCTTTTGTCCTACCCTCCCATGGCAACGGGGTCCTATTGGAAACTAAGGGATATTAAGGCCTCATTTTAATAGGGAACCAGAACAAAGCATTAACACATAGTGAATACATGAACTCCTCAAACTACGGTCATCATCGAGAAGTGTCCCGACTATTGTCACTCCGGGGTTGCCAGATCATAACACGTAGTAGGTGCCTATAACTTGCAAGATTGGATCTAGAATATAGATATAATGGTGATAACATAAACAGTTCAGATCTAAAATCATGGCACCCAGGCCCAAAGTGACAAGCATTAAGCATGGCAAAGTCATAGCAACATCAATCTCAGAACATAATGGATACTAGGGATCAAGCCCTAACAACCCCCCCCCCCCCCCCCCCCCCCCCCCCCCCCCCCCCCCCCCCCCCCCCCCCCCCCCCCCCCCCCCCCCCCCCCCCCCCCCCCCCCCCCCCCCCCCCCCCCCCCCCCCCCCCCCCCCCCCCCCCCCCCCCCCCCCCCCCCCCCCCCCCCCCCCCCCCCCCCCCCCCCCCCCCCCCCCCCCCCCCCCCCCCCCCCCCCCCCCCCCCCCCCCCCCCCCCCCCCCCCCCCCCCCCCCCCCCCCCCCCCCCCCCCCCCCCCCCCCCCCCCCCCCCCCCCCCCCCCCCCCCCCCCCCCCCCCCCCCCCCCCCCCCCCCCCCCCCCCCCCCCCCCCCCCCCCCCCCCCCCCCCCCCCCCCCCCCCCCCCCCCCCCCCCCCCCCCCCCCCCCCCCCCCCCCCCCCCCCCCCCCCCCCCCCCCCCCCCCCCCCCCCCCCCCCCCCCCCCCCCCCCCCCCCCCCCCCCCCCCCCCCCCCCCCCCCCCCCCCCCCCCCCCCCCCCCCCCCCCCCCCCCCCCCCCCCCCCCCCCCCCCCCCCCCCCCCCCCCCCCCCCCAGAAGATGGAGCATGACAAGACTATATGATTTTGTAGGGATAACTTTCTTTAGCCATTATATTTTGAAAAGACATGATTGATTTTTAGTATGCTTGAAGTATTATTGTTTTTATGTCAATATTAAACTTTTGTTTTGAATCTTATGGATCTGAATATTCATGCCACATAAAGAAAGATTACATGATAAACATGTTAGCTAGCATTCCACATCAAAAATTCTGTTTTTATCATTTACCTACTCAAGGACGAGCAGGAATTAAGCTTGGGGATGCTTGATACGTCTCCAAAGTATCTATAATTTTTTATTGTTCCATGCTATTATATTATCAACCTTGGATGTTTTATATGCATTATTATGCTATTTTATATCATTTTTGGGATAACCTATTAATGCAGTGCCAAGTGCCAATTGTTATTTTTTCCTTGTTTTTGTCTTTACAGAAAATCAATACCAAACGGAACAAAACTTTTTGACGATTTTTCTTTTACCACAAGACACCCTGGAAGTTTCGGGAGGAGGCCAGAAGAGCCACGGGGCCACGACAAGCTTGCAGGGTGCGCCCTGGGGGGGCAAGCTTGTGGGCCCCCTGTATGCTACTGGAAAAGAAAAGGAAAAGAGCAGAGAAATGCCATGAGCGCTATTTAGCCTAGTGGTGTCACTAGGCCGGGCCCAGTCGATCAGCAGCGCGGGAGGTGGCCGACGTCGATGGCGAACTTTTGGAATTACGCCTTCCGTGCGCGAAGACGGCCTCATCGAAACCCGCGTCCACTTGCGGACGGCACGGGTCACTGACAGTGGGCCCGCCTGGCCCACTGGTCAGGTTTGACCAGGTCCTCACGCCCACTCTCTCTGGCCGAGCGAAGGTGCGGCCTCCGGTGACCGGTGCCGGTGAACGGCGGGGTCCCTTGGCGAGCTGAGGCCACCGTTGGGTCCAGGAGACCGAGGCGGTTCCACCGGTACCGAAGACGCCCGGGGAGGTGTATGAAATCGTCGGTGGCGAGCTCCCCGGCGGACGGCGGCGTCGGCCAGATTGGGGCTTCCGTCTACGGTGCTTCTCCGGGAAAATTGGAGGTGGGGATGATTCAGCGGATGCACAAGGAAGCTGTTGGTGAATAGATTGGAGGAGGGGGAGCTGTGTTTTTGCCGGAACCATCGAGGGTGCGGCGGTGGCAGAAGCTGCCGGAAGTGAGGGAGACGACCGTCTCTGGTCGTTTGAGTACTCAGGGAGGCTTGGAGAGGAGGGAGGGAAAGTGCTGACGACAAGAAAGAGCTCGAGGAGGGAATTTATAGGCGGGAGTGACATGGTGCCGTGGCTTCCAGGGGAAGGCACGTCGGCGGCGGCCATTAATGCGTCGTCGAAGCAGTTGTGGTCGGTGGCGCTGGTCAACGAGGCCGGTGGGAGGTCGGTGTGGACGGCAGAGCCCCGCAGTGAAGACAGGGCACGCTGGTTGGCTCGAGGTGAGCCACGCGTCCAGGGCAGTGGTGACATCGACGTGCGGCGGTCGGTGGCGGCGGTGGCCGGCGCTAGGGGATGAGGGAAAGTGTCGGCGGGGGTACGGGCCTTCCTGGTGAAGCTTGCAGTGGATCAGAACGAGCTGGGGAGTGGATGTGGGAAGTGGCAGAAGCTCGGGTGCCGGCGCGGTCATAGGCGCGCTCTGGACATGTCCAGAGCACGCACCCAGTGTATTCGTTCAAATGCCAGGGGGCTCTTGGCTACTCCAAATGAGCTCAAGTTTGGCAGGTTGGTGTGTGATTAGATGTAGGTGATGTAGGACATGCTGATTTTGTCAGAAGAGCTAGTGTACAATGCATTTTAGGAGGAGGCAGAATTTTTGTCATGCACAGCAGGTGCTTGATGAAATGCTAGAGCTATTTAGGCATCTTTGTTAGTTATGAAAATTGACAGGGTGATGTCTCATTAGATGGTAGATATGACAGTGGGGTTGGTCTGTGAATATGGAAAACTTGCTAGTGCAAGTTTAGAAGAATTTCAGTTCTGGACTGAAAATACAGAGGATTATTTGGTGGACTAAAAAGTTTTCAATGGGGCTAAAATTTTGGACTTAAGGGTTTGGTTGGAAGGACTATAAGTGGGAAAAATTTCAGGATTTTTGGGGCAAGGAGAATTGGGGTTGTAGTAGAAACTCAAATAATAGACAGATTTGAGAAGAGGTTGTTTCACTCAAAATTTTCAAAACACCAAGAAGGGTTTTTGCATAAAAGTGACCTATAGGCATCACATGACACCTCAGAATTTTTGTGGGATTTTAAAAAAATTATTTAAAGTGGTTGCAGTGCAACAGTGGCATTTAAAGTATTGAAAATGCTATTAAAAGAATTATTTAGAGGCAAATTTTATTCTGAAAATAATTCCTACTGTTGTTAAAGTAATAGTGAAATGGTTTAAGAAAACTACCAGAACCACAATATTATTTTCAAAAATTTCTATACGGAGGGAAGAATTTTGAAAAACAGAAACAGAAAATGGTTCTGAAATTAATAAAAGACCTAGCAAAAATTCAAAATTTTAATTCTGGCCAAATTTTATTTAGTAAAAACATGATTAAATTTTTGGGGTGTTACACAAGGGGAGCCAAAGAATATTTGTAAGTATTAGTAGTTGAGTTGTCAATTCAACCACACCTGGAGATTAAATATCTGTAGCAAAGTGATCAGTAGCACCGTAATATGATAGTTTGATAGTTGTAGTAACGGTAATAGTGGTAACGGTAACAACAGTAACAGTTTTGTGGCAGTTGTAACAGTAGCAATAGCAATAGTAACGCAGCAAGAACAATATGTGAAAAACTCGTAGGCATTGGATCGGTGATTACGTTGGATAATATTCATCATATAACAGTCATAACCTAGGGCGACACAGAACTAGCTCAAGTTCATAAATATAATGTAGGCATGTATTCCGTAAATAGTCATACGTGCTTATAGAAAAGAACTTGCATGACATCTTTTGTCCTACCCTCCCGTGGCAGCGGGGTCCATAAGGAAACTAAGGGATATTAAGGCCTCCTTTTAATAGAGAACCGGAATAAAGCATTAACACATAATGAATACATGAACTCCTCAAACTACGGTCATCACCGGAAAGTATCCCAATTGTTGTCACCTTGGGGTTTACGGATCATAACACATAATAGGTGCATATAACTTGCAAGATCGGATCACGAACATAGATATAATGGTGAAAACATAAACGGTTCAGATCTGAAATCATGGCACTCGGGCCCTAGTGACAAGCATTAAGCATAGCAAAGTCATAGCGACATCAATCTCAGAACATAGTGGATACCAGGGATCAAGCCCTAACAAAACTAACTTGATTACATGATGAATCTCGTCCAACTCCTCACCGACCAGCGAGCCTATGAAGGAATTACTCACTCCCGGCGGTGAGCATCATGAAATTGGTGATGGAGGATGGTTGGTGATGACGAAGACCGAAGATCCCCCTCTCCGGAGCCCCGAACGGGCTCCAGATCTGGCTCCCCGATGAAGAACAGGAGGTGGCGGCCGCTCCGTATCGTAAAACGTGATGCAACTTCCTCTTCTATTTTTTTCTGGAAAAATAGGATTTTATAGCGTCGGAATTAGGGTCAACGAAGCCTCGTGGGCCCCACTACCCACCAGGGCGCGCTAGAGGGGGGTGGCGTGCCCTGGTGCCTTGCGGGCAGCTGGGGCCTGATACGTCCATTTTGCATCATGTTTTCCCATTGTTATTTATAATGTTTTTATGCATAATAAATGCTTTTTGGAGTATTCCTAATGCCTTTTCTCTCATATTATGCACGGTTTACACAAAGAGGGAGAATACCGGCAGCTGGAATTCTGGACCTGAAAAAGCTACATCAGAGTTACCTATTCTGCACATCTCCAAATGAGCTGAAAATTTATGGAGAATTGTTTTGGAATATATGAAGAATATTGGAGCAAATAACTACCAGAGGGGGCCCACCAGGTGGGCACAACCCACCTGGGCGCGCCCTGGTGGGTTGTGTCCTCCTCGGCCCACCTCTGGTGCCCCTCTTCTGGTATATAAGTCATTTTGACCTAGAAAAAAATAAGGAGAGGACTTTCGGGACGAAGCGCTGCCATCTCGAGGCGGAACTTGGGCAGGAGCACTTTTGCCCTCCGGCGGAGCGATTCCGCCGGGGGAACTTCCCTCCCGGAGGGGGAAATCATCGTCATCGTCATCACCAACAACTCTCCCATCTTGGGGAGGGCCATCTCCATCAACATCTTCAATAACACGATCTCCTCTCAAACCCTAGTTCATCTCTTGTGTTCAATCTTTGTACCGGAACCTTAGATTGGTACTTGTGGGTGACTAGTAGTGTTGATTACATCTTGTAGTTGATTACTATATGGTTTATTTGGTGGAAGATTATATGTTCAGATCCATTATGCTATTTAATACCCCTCTGATCTTGAGCATGATTATTATTTGTGAGTAGTTACTTTTGTTCTTGAGGTCACGGGAGAAGTCATGTTGCAAGTCATCATGTGAACTTGATATGTGTTCGATATTTTGATGATATGTTTGTTGTGATTGTTGGGGATCGGTGCAGAAATTAAAATTTTCTATGCATCACCAAGATCAATCTATGGAGAGACTAGCAACGAGAGAGAGGGGAGTGCATCTTCATACCCTTGAAGATCGCGATGCGGAAGCGTTGCAAGAACGCGGTTGGAGGAGTCGTACACGCAGCGATTCAGATCGCGGTCGATTTCGATCTAAGCGCCGAACAACGGCGCCTCCACGTTCAACACACGTGCAGCCCGGTGACGTCTCCCGCGCCTTGATCCAGCAAGGAGGAGGGAGAGGTTGGGGAAGA
Source organism: Thinopyrum obtusiflorum (assembly GCA_036873465.1). NCBI lineage: Eukaryota > Viridiplantae > Streptophyta > Magnoliopsida > Poales > Poaceae > Thinopyrum > Thinopyrum obtusiflorum. The sequence goes on from JAAAWM010009808.1 coordinate 22,406, forward strand.
CAACTCCGGCAGCACGACGGCGTGGTGGTGGAGCTTGCAGTTCTCCGGCAGGGCTTCGCCAAGCTCAACAGAGGAGGAGGGGTGTTGGAGAGGGGGAGGGTTGCGCCTTGGATCAGGTGCTGCTGCCCTCCCACCCCCTTCTATTTATAGGGAGAAGGGGAGAGGGGGCCGGGCCCCTTAGATCCCATCTAAGGGGAGGGGCGGCGGCCAGGGGGGAAACTTGCCCCCCAAGCTAGGTGGGAGGCGCCCCCACCCCCTAGGGTTTCTAACCCTAGGCGCCTTGGGCCCCTTGGGGGGCGCACCAGCCCACCAGGGGCTGGTTCCCTCCCTTGCTCAGCCCACTTGGCCCACCGGGGCAGGTGGCCCCACCCGGTGGACCCCCGGACACCTTCCGGTGGTCCCGGTACTATACCGATAACCCCGAAATTATTCCGGCGGCTGAAACAGGACTTCCCATATATAAATCTTCACCTCCGAACCATTCCGGAACTCCTCGTGAAGTCCGGGATCTCATCCGGGACTCTGAACAACATTCGGTAACCACATACTATTTCCCATAACAACTCTAGCGTCACCGAACCTTAAGTGTGTAGACCTACGGGTTCGGGAACCATGTAGACATGACCGAGACATCTCTCCGGCCAATAACCAACAGCGGGATCTGGATACCCATGTTGGCTCCCACATGTTCCATGATGATCTCATCGGATGAACCACGATGTCGGGGATTCAATCAATCCCGTACACAATTCCCTTTGTCTACCGGTATGATACTTGCCCGAGATTCGATCGTCGATATCCCTATACCTTGTTCAATCTCGTTACCGGCAAGTCTCTTTACTCGTTTGTAACACATCATCCCGTGATCAACTCCTTGGTCACATTGAGCTCATTATGATGATGTCCTACCGAGTGGGCCCAGAGATACCTCTCCGTCACACGGAGTGACAAATCCCAGTCTCGATTCATGCCAACCCAACAAACACTTTCGGAGATACCCGTAGTGTGCCTTTATAGCCACCCAGTTACGTTGTGACGTTTGGCACACCCAAAGCATTCCTACGGTATCCGAGAGTTGCATAATCTCATGGTCTAAGGAAATGATACTTGACATTAGAAAAGCTTTAGCAGACGAACTACACGATCTTGTGCTATGCTTAGGATTGGGTCTTGCCCATCACATCATTCTCCTAATGATGTGATCCCGTTATCAATGACATCCAATGTCCATGGTCAGGAAACCGTAACCATCTATTGATCAACGAGCTAGTCAACTAGAGGCTCACTAGGGGCATGTTGTGGTCTATGTATTCACACATGTATTACGATTTCCGGATAACACAATTATAGCATGAACAATAGACAATTGTCATGAACAAGGAAATATAATAATAACCACTTTATTATTGCCTCTAGGGCATATTTCCAACAGTCTCCCACTTGCACTAGAGTCAATAATCTAGTTACATTGTGATGAATCGAACACCCATAGAGTTCTGGTGTTGATCATGTTTTGCTTGTGGAAGAGGTTTAGTCAACGGATCTGCGACATTCAGATCCGTATGCACTTTACAAATATCTATGTCTCCATCTTGAACATGTTCACGAATGGAGTTGAAGCGACGCTTGATATGCCTGGTCTTCTTGTGAAACCTGGGCTCCTTGGCAAGGGCAATAGCTCCAGTGTTGTCACAGAAGAGAGTCATTGGGCCCGACGCATTGGGAATAACTCCTAGGTCGGTGATGAACTCCTTCATCCAAACTGCTTCTTGTGCTGCCTCCGAGGCTGCTATGTACTCCGCTTCACATGTAGATCCCGCCATGACGCTTTGCTTGCAATTGCACCAGCTGACTGCCCCACCATTCAAAATATACACATATCCGGTTTGTGACTTGGAGTCATCCAGATCTGTGTCGAAGCTAGCATCGACGTAACCCTTTACGACGAGCTCTTCGTCACCTCCATAAACGAGAAACATATCCTTAGTCCTTTTCAGGTACTTCAGGATGTTCTTGACCGCTGTCCAGTGTTCCATGCCGGGATTACTTTGGTACCTCCCTACCAAACTTACGGCGAGGTTCACATCAGGTCTGGTACACATCATGGCATACATAATAGACCTTATGGCTGAGGCATAGGGGATGACACTCATCTTTTCTCTATCTTCTGCCGAGGTCGGGCATTGAGCCGTGCTCAATCTCACACCTTGCAATACAGGCAAGAACCCCTTATTGGACTGATCCATATTGAACTTCTTCAATATCTTGTCAAGGTATGTGCTTTGCGAAAGACCAATGAGGCGTCTCGATCTATCTCTATAGATCTTGATGCCTAATATGTAAGCAGCTTCTCCAAGGTCCTTCATTGAAAAACACTTAGTATGTCATCCACATATAATATGAGAAATGCTACAGAGCTCCCACTCACTTTCTTGTAAACACAGGCTTCTCCGTAAGTCTGTGTAAACCCAAACGCTTTGATCATCTCATCAAAGCGAATGTTCCAACTCCGAGATGCTTGCACCAGCCCATAGATTGAGCGCTGGAGCTTGCATACCTTGTCAGCATTCTTAGGATCGACAAAACCTTCCGGCTGCATCATATACAATTCTTCCTTAAGGAAACCATTAAGGAATGCCGTTTTGACGTCCATTTGCCATATCTCATAATCATAGAATGTGGCAATTGCTAACATGATTCGGACGGACTTCAGCTTCGCTACGGGTGAGAAGGTCTCATCGTAGTCAACCACTTGAACTTGTCGATAACCCTTAGCGACAATTCGAGCCTTATAGATGGTCACATTACCATCCGCGTCTGTCTTCTTCTTAAAGATCCATTTGTTCTCTATGGCTTGCCGATCATCGGGCAAGTCTGTCAAAGTCCATACTTCGTTTTCATACATGGATCCTATCTCGGATTTCATGGCTTCAAGCCATTTGTTGGAATCCGGGCCCGCCATCGCTTCTTCATAGTTCGAAGGTTCACCGTTGTCTAACAACATGACTTCCAGGACAGGGTTGCCGTACCACTCTGGTGCGCCCCCCCCCCCCCCCCCCCCCCCCCCCCCCCCCCCCCCCCCCCCCCCCCCCCCCCCCCCCCCCCCCCCCCCCCCCCCCCCCCCCCCCCCCCCCCCCCCCCCCCCCCCCCCCCCCCCCCCCCCCCCCCCCCCCCCCCCCCCCCCCCCCCCCCCCCCCCCCCCCCCCCCCCCCCCCCCCCCCCCCCCCCCCCCCCCCCCCCCCCCCCCCCCCCCCCCCCCCCCCCCCCCCCCCCCCCCCCCCCCCCCCCCCCCCCCCCCCCCCCCCCCCCCCCCCCCCCCCCCCCCCCCCCCCCCCCCCCCCCCCCCCCCCCCCCCCCCCCCCCCCCCCCCCCCCCCCCCCCCCCCCCCCCCCCCCCCCCCCCCCCCCCCCCCCCCCCCCCCCCCCCCCCCCCCCCCCCCCCCCCCCCCCCCCCCCCCCCCCCCCCCCCCCCCCCCCCCCCCCCCCCCCCCCCCCCCCCCCCCCCCCCCCCCCCCCCCCCCCCCCCCCCCCCCCCCCCCCCCCCCCCCCCCCCCCCCCCCCCCCCCCCCCCCCCCCCCCCCCCCCCCCCCCCCCCCCCCCCCCCCCCCCCCCCCCCCCCCCCCCCCCCCCCCCCCCCCCCCCCCCCCCCCCCCCCCCCCCCCCCCCCCCCCCCCCCCCCCCCCCCCCCCCCCCCCCCCCCCCCCCCCCCCCCCCCCCCCCCCCCCCCCCCCCCCCCCCCCCCCCCCCCCCCCCCCCCCCCCCCCCCCCCCCCCCCCCCCCCCCCCCCCCCCCCCCCCCCCCCCCCCCCCCCCCCCCCCCCCCCCCCCCCCCCCCCCCCCCCCCCCCCCCCCCCCCCCCCCCCCCCCCCCCCCCCCCCCCCCCCCCCCCCCCCCCCCCCCCCCCCCCCCCCCCCCCCCCCCCCCCCCCCCCCCCCCCCCCCCCCCCCCCCCCCCCCCCCCCCCCCCCCCCCCCCCCCCCCCCCCCCCCCCCCCCCCCCCCCCCCCCCCCCCCCCCCCCCCCCCCCCCCCCCCCCCCCCCCCCCCCCCCCCCCCCCCCCCCCCCCCCCCCCCCCCCCCCCCCCCCCCCCCCCCCCCCCCCCCCCCCCCCCCCCCCCCCCCCCCCCCCCCCCCCCCCCCCCCCCCCCCCCCCCCCCCCCCCCCCCCCCCCCCCCCCCCCCCCCCCCCCCCCCCCCCCCCCCCCCCCCCCCCCCCCCCCCCCCCCCCCCCCCCCCCCCCCCCCCCCCCCCCCCCCCCCCCCCCCCCCCCCCCCCCCCCCCCCCCCCCCCCCCCCCCCCCCCCCCCCCCCCCCCCCCCCCCCCCCCCCCCCCCCCCCCCCCCCCCCCCCCCCCCCCCCCCCCCCCCCCCCCCCCCCCCCCCCCCCCCCCCCCCCCCCCCCCCCCCCCCCCCCCCCCCCCCCCCCCCCCCCCCCCCCCCCCCCCCCCCCCCCCCCCCCCCCCCCCCCCCCCCCCCCCCTTAGGTTTCTTCCCAAACCATAATTCATACGGTGTCGTCTCAACGGATTTCGATGGAGCCCTATTTAAAGTGAATGCGGCAATCTCTAAAGCATAACCCCAAAATGATAGCGGTAGATCGGTAAGAGACATCATAGATCGCATCATATCTAATAGAGTGTGATTACGACGTTCGGACACACCATTACGCTGAGGTGTTCCAGGCGGCGTGAGTTGTGAAACAATTCCACATTTCCTTAAGTGCGTGCCAAACTCGTGACTCAAATATTCCCCTCCACGATCTGATCGTAAGAACTTTATTTTCCTGTCACGTTGATTCTCAACCTCACTCTGAAATTCCTTGAACTCAAAGGTCTCAGACTTGTGTTTCATTAAGTAGACATACCCATATCTACTTAAGTCATCAGTGAGGGTGAGAACATAACGATAACCACCGCGAGCCTCAACGCTCATTGGACCGCACACATCAGTATGTATGATTTCCAATAAGTTGGTTGCTTGCTCCATTGTTCCGAAGAACGGAGTCTTGGTCATTTTGCCCATGAGGCATGGTTCGCACGTGTCAAATGATTCATAATCAAGAGACTCCAAAAGTCCATCTGCATGGAGTTTCTTCATGCGTTTGACACCAATGTGACCAAGGCGGCAGTGCCACAAGTATGTGGGACTATCATTATCAACCTTACATCTTTTGGCATTCACACTATGAATATGTGTAACATCACGTTCGAGATTCAATAAGAATAAACCATTGACCAGCGGGGCATGACCATAAAACATATCTCTCATATAAATAGAACAACCATTATTCTCAGATTTAAATGAGTAGCCATCTTGCATTAAGCGAGATCCAGATACAATGTTCATGCTCAAAGCTGGCACTAAATAACAATTATTGAGGTTGAAAACTAATCCCGTAGGCAGATGTAGAGGTAGCGTGCCGACGGCGATCACATCGACCTTGGAACCATTCCCGACGCGCATCGTCACCTCGTCCTTCGCCAGTCTCCGCTTATTCCGCAGCTCCTGTTTTGAGTTACAAATATGAGCAACCGCATCGGTATCAAATACCCAGGAGCTACTACGAGCGCTGGTAAGGTACACATCAATAACATGTATATCACATATACCTTTGGTATTGCCGGCCTTCTTATCCGCTAAGTACTTGGGGCAGTTCCGCTTCCAGTGACCGTTTCCCTTGCAATAAAAGCATTCAGTCTCAGGCTTGGGTCCATTCTTTGGCTTCTTCCCGGCAGCTTGCTTTCCGGGCGCGGCAAATCCCTTGCCATCCTTCTTGAAGTTCTTTTTACCCTTGCCTTTCTTGAACTTAGTGGTTTTATTCACCATCAACACTTGATGTTCCTTTTGGATCTCCACCTCCGCTGATTTCAGCATTGAATATACCTCAGGAATGGTTTTTTCCATCCCCTGCATATTGAAGTTCATCACAAAGCTCTTGTAGCTAGGTGGAAGCGACCGAAGGATTCTGTCAATGACCGCGTCATCCGGGAGATTAACTCCCAGCTGAGACAAGCGGTTGTGCAACCCAGACATTTTGAGTATGTGCTCGCTGACAGAACTATTCTCCTCCATCTTACAACTGTAGAACTTGTCGGAGACTTCATATCTCTCGACTCGGGCATGAGCTTGGAAAACCATTTTCAGCTCTTGGAACATCTCATATGCTCCGTGTTGCTCAAAACGCTTTTGGAGCCCCGGTTCTAAGCTGTAAAGCATGCCGCACTGAACCAGGGAGTAATCATCACTACGCGACTGCCAGGCATTCATAACGTCTTGAGTTGCTGGGAAAATAGGTGCATCACCTAGCGGTGCTTCAAGGACATATGCTTTCTTGGCAGCTATGAGGATGAT
>JAAAWM010009809.1:0-28748 GCA_036873465.1 Thinopyrum obtusiflorum
GACTTTTCCTTCAACCCTCCTTCTTCTCCGTCTTCTCGTCCATCTTCCTCTTCTTCTTGTCCTTGCTCCTTAGCTTCTCCACGGTACCCGAGTATGCACAAAGTGTCCATATGAGGCAGTAGCCATGCTTCATGTGCATCGAAGTGGAATTGTGAGACGAGAGATGTCACCTCGGTTTCAAGAGCTCTTGCACGTGATCTAGTCATGGGTCCACTAGGCACTTGATGAGACGATGGTAGGTCCATGGGGATGACCTTGGGATGCTCCGCATCAGTGTGATCTGGAACTCAAAAACAAAGCAACATATACTGGACATGGACTAGGACTGGTGGCGGAGATGAATCTGGTGGAAATTGTACTGGTGGTATATCTGGACTCGGATTGGTGGTAGTATATGGCGATGGTATATCTGGACTCGGATTGGTGGTGGTATATGGCGATGGTATATGTGGACTCGGATTGGTGGTTGTATATGGCAGCGGCGATGTATATGGTGTGGTGGTGGTATATGGTAATGATGATGACGATGGTGTGGCGGCGGCGTGACAATCTGTGAACAGAACTCGAAACTCTAAGGGACTAGACGCTAAGACCAGCAACTCGACACGGCGATGCAGGGGGGGGGGGGGGGGGGGGGGGGGGGGGGGGGGGGGGGGGGGGGGGGGGGGGGGGGGGGGGGGGGGGGGGGGGGGGGGGGGGGGGGGGGGGGGGGGGGGGGGGGGGGGGGGGGGGGGGGGGGGGGGGGGGGGGGGGGGGGGGGGGGGGGGGGGGGGGGGGGGGGGGGGGGGGGGGGGGGGGGGGGGGGGGGGGGGGGGGGGGGGGGGGGGGGGGGGGGGGGGGGGGGGGGGGGGGGGGGGGGGGGGGGGGGGGGGGGGGGGGGGGGGGGGGGGGGGGGGGGGGGGGGGGGGGGGGGGGGGGGGGGGGGGGGGGGGGGGGGGGGGGGGGGGGGGGGGGGGGGGGGGGGGGGGGGGGGGGGGGGGGGGGGGGGGGGGGGGGGGGGGGGGGGGGGGGGGGGGGGGGGGGGGGGGGGGGGGGGGGGGGGGGGGGGGGGGGGGGGGGGGGGGGGGGGGGGGGGGGGGGGGGGGGGGGGGGGGGGGGGGGGGGGGGGGGGGGGGGGGGGGGGGGGGGGGGGGGGGGGGGGGGGGGGGGGGGGGGGGGGGGGGGGGGGGGGGGGGGGGGGGGGGGGGGGGGGGGGGGGGGGGGGGGGGGGGGGGGGGGGGGGGGGGGGGGGGGGGGGGGGGGGGGGGGGGGGGGGGGGGGGGGGGGGGGGGGGGGGGGGGGGGGGGGGGGGGGGGGGGGGGGGGGGGGGGGGGGGGGGGGGGGGGGGGGGGGGGGGGGGGGGGGGGGGGGGGGGGGGGGGGGGGGGGGGGGGGGGGGGGGGGGGGGGGGGGGGGGGGGGGGGGGGGGGGGGGGGGGGGGGGGGGGGGGGGGGGGGGGGGGGGGGGGGGGGGGGGGGGGGGGGGGGGGGGGGGGGGGGGGGGGGGGGGGGGGGGGGGGGGGGGGGGGGGGGGGGGGGGGGGGGGGGGGGGGGGGGGGGGGGGGGGGGGGGGGGGGGGGGGGGGGGGGGGGGGGGGGGGGGGGGGGGGGGGGGGGGGGGGGGGGGGGGGGGGGGGGGGGGGGGGGGGGGGGGGGGGGGGGGGGGGGGGGGGGGGGGGGGGGGGGGGGGGGGGGGGGGGGGGGGGGGGGGGGGGGGGGGGGGGGGGGGGGGGGGGGGGGGGGGGGGGGGGGGGGGGGGGGGGGGGGGGGGGGGGGGGGGGGGGGGGGGGGGGGGGGGGGGGGGGGGGGGGGGGGGGGGGGGGGGGGGGGGGGGGGGGGGGGGGGGGGGGGGGGGGGGGGGGGGGGGGGGGGGGGGGGGGGGGGGGGGGGGGGGGGGGGGGGGGGGGGGGGGGGGGGGGGGGGGGGGGGGGGGGGGGGGGGGGGGGGGGGGGGGGGGGGGGGGGGGGGGGGGGGGGGGGGGGGGGGGGGGGGGGGGGGGGGGGGGGGGGGGGGGGGGGGGGGGGGGGGGGGGGGGGGGGGGGGGGGGGGGGGGGGGGGGGGGGGGGGGGGGGGGGGGGGTAGATACCAAGATGATGTAGGGTAGAGACCCTAATCACCCGATCTTTCACGAAAGGAGCGGATCCCGGGGAAATCACAAAGAACACGAGGAAGAAGGAAGGAAAGCACAAGAGGAAATCACTAAACCGACACGAATAAGTCACACATGGGCTAGATCCTCGAGTACATAGAACGATACACGAATCCACGGTCAACTAGGGACGATACACGGTAACCAGTTCTCCCCCATGAGGAGGTCTTGATGGGGCCGCCCAAGAGGGGGTCTTGATGATCTTCTCCGCAAGGAGGTCTTGAATCCGCTTGGGGGATCTTCTCCGGTGGAGGCTCGAATCTTTGAGGAGAAGGTAACCAAGTGGATGAGCAAAGCTATCTCACAAATCTGAGGTAAACATTTGCTAACCCTAGAAACAAGGAGGGAGAGGTCTATTTATAGTCTAAGTGCAAATGGGGGCGAAAGTAGGGGTACATGGGCCTCGGCCCCGAATGGGGGGGGGGGGGGGGGGGGGGGGGGGGGGGGGGGGGGGGGGGGGGGGGGGGGACTTTGGTTCGGGTGCAGGTGCGCCGGTCGTCCGGTCTGGACCGGACGTCCGCTCGTTTGCTTCCGGTGTTGGAGCACCGGTTGTCCGATCTGGACCGGACGTCCGCTCGCTGGGGCTCGGCTGATGCTTCAGGCGCCGGACGTTCGGTCCCGGCCGGTCGTCCGATGGCTGGGACTTCTCCTTCAGCCCTTCTTCTTCTCTGTCTTCTCGTCCATCTTCCTCTTCTTCTTGTCCTCGCTCCTTAGCTTCTCCATTGGACCTGAGTATGCACAAAGTATCCATATGAGGTAGTAGCCATGCTTCATGTGCATCAAAGTGGAATTTTGAGAGGAGAGATGTCACCTTGGTTTCAAGAGCTCTTGCACGTGATCGAGTCATGGGTCCACTAGGAACTTGATGAGACGATGGTAGGTCCATGGGGATGACCATGGGATGCTCCGCATCAAATATCCTGAGGAGAGACGTGTTCCTGCTGATGTTTGTGCTTTCACTAGCTTTGCATGTGTTTGGTGGTCTGAACATTTTAGATTATATCCTATTCCAACTACTTGGGCTGCTTTGAAAACTGCTATGCGTACGGGGGGGGGGGGGGGGGGGGGGGGGGGGGGGGGGGGGGGGGGGGGGGGGGGGGGGGGGGGGGGGGGGGGGGGGGGGGGGGGGGGGGGGGGGGGGGGGGGGGGGGGGGGGGGGGGGGGGGGGGGGGGGGGGGGGGGGGGGGGGGGGGGGGGGGGGATTAAATAGAGAGATTCAGACCATTCTAGAGTATAAGGAGTATACTAATATCACTCGTTTATTCCATCTTGCTTGTAAAGCTGAACGTGAAGTGGAGGATCGACAGGCATTGGCGCGAACTAACTTTTCGGCAGGTCGATCTTCATCATGGACACCACGTGCATCCTCTACTTCCACTCCATGAGCACCTCCATCAAGTGCCACCTCCAGCCGTGATACAAGAAAGCAGGCACAACAACCACTATCTGCCAAGAGCACACCTGCCGGACCTGCGAAGAGCTCTTCTTCGTCCATGGCATCAGCAGGGCACACAAGTGATATTATTTGTCGTCGTTGTAAGGGAAGAGGACATTTTGCGAGAGAATGCCAATCTCAGCGTGTGATGATTGCTACTGAGGGTGGTGGGTATGAGTCCGCTAGTGACTATGATGAGGAGACTTTGACTCTTGTTACACGTGAAGAACACGGTGGAGATGATTCTGATCATAAGACGCAATACATGGCTCCTGAAGATGCTGACAGGTATGAATGTTTAGTTGCTCAACGTGTTTTGAGTGTGCAGGTCACACAAGCTGAGCAAAATCATAGGCATAATTTGTTCCATACAAATGGAGTTGTGAAGGAACGTTCTGTTCGCGTCATCATAGATGGAGGGAGCTGCAATAACTTGGCTAGCATGGAGATGGTGGAGAAGCTATCTCTCACCACAAGACCACATCCACATCCTTACTACATCCAATGGTTCAACAACAGTGGCAAGGTTAAGGTAACACGTACTTTTCGTGTGCATTTTAGTATCTCTACATATTGATGTAGGGTAGGAACCCTATAGCCCGATCTTTCACGAAAGGAGCAGATCTCGCGAAGAACGCGAAGAACATGAGGAGGGAAGCGAGGGGAAAATCATGAGGGGAACACAAAAGAACACTCAAACCAACAAGAATGATCACACATGCGCTAGATCCTCGAATACATAAAGTAAGATACATGATCCACAATCAACTAAGGACGATACAAAGGTAGCCGGTTCTTCTCCGTCAGGAGGTCTTGTATTCACGAGAGGATCTTCTTCGTGAGGAGGTCTTGAATCCAAGTGGATCTTCTCCGAAGAGGCCGCGGTCTCTCGCAAGGAGAAGATCTGATATGGATGAGCGTAGGTCTATCTCTCAAATGAGCTATCACAACTCTACCCTACAAAGGAGGAGGTGGAGGAGTATATATAGTCTAGGTCCACGAAGGGGTAAGTGAGGGGCGAAAGGGTACATGGGCTTCGGCCCGAGTGTCTGCACGCAGGCAGGGCTGGAAGTTCCGGGGACGACCGGAAGGTCCGGGCGCCGGAGGTTCCGGGTGAAGGTCCGGCAAAGGTCCGGGCTATCCAGAGAGTTGGCACACTCTCGGACAGCTTCGATGCGTCGGGGCCAGAAGTTTCGGGACGGCTGGAGGTTCCGGGGGCCGGAAGTTCCGGGCAGCGGCCGGAAGTTTCGGGCTTTCTAGAAACTTGTCCAGGCTTCTTCTTCCTTCTCTTCCATGCTTCCCTCGCGGATGGTGTAGTTGTTCCTTGGCGCTTGCACTCCTCCTCGACATTCGTGAAGCTCCGACAATACCTATGCATGCACGATGGAGGGTCAAGTAGGATACCATCCTCGAAGGGGTCAAGTGAGCACGTGTAAAGGAGAGGATTCACCTTTATGTATGTGAAGTAGATGTCGCACATGTCACTTGCCGAATGAACTCTTGACATGGTGATGTCCATAGGATGCTCCGCATCATCCCCTCACCCTTGGGAAAGATCCGACCTCGGATTGAAATCCAAATCACCATGGGAAAGAGATGGCGTCGCCGTGTAGTAGTGGTCGATCAGCAACTTCTCGTCATCTTGAAGCTTGAAATGGGCACTCTCCAATGTCGCACCGTCTCGTGATTCCTTCAAAAGGATGAAGGATAACAAACACTTGGAAAAACAAATGCGGTTAGCGTTAGTGCAAAACCAAGCATTCAAGAGGTGATTCACCCAACAAGTGTTGTCATCAAGCATATCATATGGTGTGACAAAGGATTGTGACAAGGCATGTAAGCACATAAATTGAGCACAAAGAAGGACATCATGGAGAGAAGCATGTGAATGTGAGATAGTGATGCAAATATGTGTGACAAGAGAAGAAGCATCTACCTCAAGTTCATAGTAAGCATTCACAAATTTCTCAATGAAAGGTCTATGGTAGGCATAGGAATCGTTCACAACACCAAAAAAATGAAGTGTCTAAACACATGGGTCAAGTGCAAGACAATCCAAGCATAATGTGAATTGGGTGTAGTGAATATCGTGTGGCACTCAACACAATAGAAAGAGCAATTGTTCATCATGTGTGAGGCAATCAATTCAAGCATAGTAATTGAGTCGTGCAAGCTAGTAGTGCGAAGATGCAACATACTAGAGGAAATCACGGCAATCATGTCATGTGAGCAAATAATAAGCATAGGCAATGCAGATGACATATCGCAAGCACGAACATAAAGCAAGATCATAGTATAATCATAGGCATGGGGCACAAAGCAAATATGGCAATAACAAGTTATATCTCCACCAAGCTTGCAAATACACATACAAGTAGTAGAATCAATCATCATGTGTAATGCAAAGCATGGGTCACGAATGCATGGCAAAAGCATAGTAATGAGCAGAACATGCAAAGTGAACATGGCAAGATGGGCATAGAATATGTAGTGGACAATAACCCATAGCCAAGTGAGGGTCATGTAGAAGAAATGTGCGAAGACTTCGTGTGAAGAGAGCGGTGGGAAATGCAATCCATGGGATCCCAAGTCATCATTGCTCTCTAGAGCTCGTTGTGTCAACTCGTGGGATTGCGAGGTTGACAAGAATTCATGGGTACCTACACAAAAGAGACACAAACCAAAGAAATTGTGCGTGTGGTAGATGTACACATCATCCATCATGATGTGTATGTGCACGTGTGAGTTAGCACAAGATAAGCATCCATCAAAGAAATTTGATGCAGGGGGGGGGGGGGGGGGGGGGGGGGGGGTGGCGCTTGCACTCCTCCTCGTCATCCGTGAAGCTCCGACAATACCTATGCATGCACGATGAAGCGTCAAGTAGTATACCAGCCTCGAAGGGGTCAAGTGAGCACGTGTAAAGGAGAGGATTCACCTTTATGTATGTGAAGTAGATGTCGCATGTGTCACTTGCCGAATGAACTCTTGACATGGTGATGTCCATAGGATGCTCCGCATCAATAGATGAATTTGGGGGCAAAATCGATGGGAATTCGAGGATGGAAAGTGGGGACAATTGGGGATATGCTAGATCCACTCGAAACCAAGCAAATCTACGGATCAAAATCAACAAAACCTCATCAAACCAACAAATCACACAGAAAATTGTTGCTATTTTTGGTGGGGATTTTTGAATTTAGGACGAAATCAACAAAATTAGGCTAGAAAACACAACGGGGAGGCTCCGAAATCGTGATCAACGTGGCTCATGATATCAAGATGATGGTATCAAGAGACAAGCTGGCTCTGATCCAAGATGATGTAGGGTAGAACCCTAGTGGCCCGATCTTTCACGAAAGGAGCGAATCCCGCGATGAACACGAATAACACGAGGAGGGAAACGAAGGGAAAATCACGAGGGGAACACAAGAGAACACTCAAACCAACAAGAACAAGTCACACATGTGCTAGATCCATGAACACAAAGGAAGATACAAGATCCAAAGTCAACAACGGATGATAGCAGAGGTAACCGGTTCTTCTCCGTGAGGAGGTCTTGAATCCACAAGGGGATCTTCCCGTGAGGGGTCTTGAATCCAAGGTGGATCTTCTCCGTAGAGGGGTCGCGGTCTCTCTCATGGAGTAGATCCGATATGGATGAGCGAAGCTCTATATCTCAAATGAGCTATCACAACGCTAACCCTAAAACGAAGGTGGAGGGGGAGTATATATAGTCTAAGGGGCGAAGGGGTACATGGGCCTCGGCCCAGATGCACTACACGTAGCCAGGGAGGGCCGAATGTCCGGGCGTCGGGCCGGATGTCCGGGGTTTCACGGGGAGCCGGATGTCCGGGTTGGCAGGCCGGATGGCCGGACTGACGGAGCTGGTCACGGTGCTTTCTGGAATGGCTTGTCCGGATTTCCGGGGCGAGGCCGGATGTCCGGGTGATGTGGAGCATCCCAAGGCCATCCCATGGACCTACCATCGTCTCATGAAGTGCCTAGTGGACCTATGACTCGATCATGTGCAAGAGCTCTTGAAACCGAGGTGACATCTCTCCTCTCACAATTCCACTTTGATGCATATGAAGCATGGCTACTACCTCATATGGATACTTTCTGCATACTCAGGTACAATGGAGAAGCTAAGGAGCAAGGACAAGAAGAAGAGGAAGATGGAAGAGAAGACGGAGAAGAAGGAGGGCTGAAGGAAAAGTCCTAGCCACCGGACGACCGGCCGGCACCAGACGTCCGGCGCTTGAAGCGTCAGCCGAGCCCCATCGAGCGGACGTCCGGTCCAGACCAGCCGACCGGTGCCCCTGCACCCGAGGCCAATGAGCGGACGTCCAGCCCCGACCGGACGCCCGGCGCGACCGCACTCGAGGCAACATCAGCGGAAGTCCGGAGCCTCCGGACGTCCGGCACCCCCATCACAGAACGGAACCAGCGGACGACCGAACGACACCGGGCGTCCGGCAGCTCCGGAGACACCGGACGACTGGTCCCCAGCGGACGTCCGGTACCTGTCTGCGCACAATGTTCGGGCCCGAGTCCCATGTACCCCTTCACTTCGCCCCCATTTGCACTTAGACAATAAATAGACCCCCCCATTCATCCTAGCTAGGTCAGCATTGGTTTAGCTCACTTTGGAGATAGAGCATTGCTCATCCATAACGGATCTACTCCACGAGAGAGACCGCGGCCCCTCTACGGAGAAGATCCACCTTGGATTCAAGACCCCTTTTATGGGAAGATCCCCTTGTGGATTCAAGACCTCCTCACGAAGAAGAACCGGTTACCTTGTATCGTCCCTAGTTGTCCGTGGATTCGTGTATCGTTCTATGTACTCGAGGATCTTGCCCATGTGTGACTTATTCATCTCGGTTTAGTGATTTGCTCTTGTGTTTTCCTTCCGTTCTTCCCCATGTTCTTCGTGATTTCCCCGGGATCCGCTCCTTTCGTGAAAGATCGGGCGATTAGGGTCTCTACCCTACATCATCTTGGTATCTAGAGCAAGGTTGATCACGATTTCGGAGCCCCCTCTTCTTTTTCTAGCTTGATTTTGTTGTTTTTCGTCCTAATCCAAAAATCCCCACAAAAATAGCCCAATATTTTTTCTTGTGTTTTGTGAGTTTTGGGGGGGGGGGGGGGGGGGGGGGGGGGGGGGGGGGGGGGGGGGGGGGGGGGGGGGGGGGGGGGGGGGGGGGGGGGGGGGGGGGGGGGGGGGGGGGGGGGGGGGGGGGGGGGGGGGGGGGGGGGGGGGGGGGGGGGGGGGGGGGGGGATGCCCCAATTGCCATGTGAGGAGAGCCACCACCACATGAGTGACATGAGTGCATCCACCACACGTGACATTGAGTGCATTTCCTATGATAGGATGAGTGTGACCACCACTAGCCCCATACATGAGAGCATGGCACACATCCTATGTGAGGTTGAGAGCCATTTGAGTGACTCCACCAACCATATGAGTGAGAGCATCATAGCGGGAGTGAGTGAGACACAACACTTAGTGAGTGAGGTAGTTGACATGGCATGTGAGGCCACTATGATTTCTAACAACCTAACTTATACTCCGAGTGTGTTTTCTTCTTTGGTGCTATGTCTCCTACATGACGACACGCCTGTCCTCGACGAGTCCATACCTCCAATGGAGATGACGATGGCCATGGTGGAAGATGATGCACCCCCCACATGGTTCCATCAAGATGAAGATGACAACGACTTGGTCTTCGACACCTCACCTACAACACATGAGCGATGCTCCAAATGTAACATAGGTGATGGTGCTTCTCTTGTCCCACTAGTGGACTATTCTACGAATGATTGCTTGCATGATGTTGACACACCTATTCCCATGCTTCATGCTAGTGCACTTCTTCATGTCATGACCTACCTATTTATGATAAATATGATGACGAGCATGTTGATTTGCCTAGTGGTGATGCTATGCTCCATAGGATATCATGTGAAAATTCTTTTGGTCACATCATGTTTGACAATCCATTAACCTTGTCATATGCTATGAGTGAGATATCCCATATTGCATCATTTCAATCTCAACATAGTAACTATGCATTCCCCATTAAAATCAATCCCATTTGCACTTATGGCATAGATGACGAGATGATGGTCATTGCCTTTTGTTTTTTCATGTGATGATATTGCCATGCTTCCTTTACATGATTTGTGCAATTCATCTACTATGCCATGCCATGATCACATTGTTCCAAATATGCATTGTTTTGGATGTTGTCAATATTGTCCGTGTGATGTTTCCATTAATGATCATGAGGAGACTCCCATAGTTCCCTCATACATATTAAGAGATTTTGATGCATTCCATACATTGCATGATTCTCATAATTGCTTGCACCGTATGCATTCCATGAATAACAATGCTCTACATATTTCTTGTTATGCATTACACAATTTGAGTCTCCATTATGCTATACATAACAACAAACCTATCATGATGGATGACATGTTTCTATATCACACATCTCATTTATTTGAGCATTGGCTATTTTGTGCTAACCAACACAAGCACGTGCGCATCATGATGGATGATGTGTACATCTACCATGCACACACAGTTTTCCCTTTGTGTTTGTTTTGTGTAGGTACTCACGTATACTCGTCAACCTCTCAATCCCAAGAGTTGACGAAACGAGCTCTTGAGAGCATAGATGAATTGGGATCCCGTGAACTACCCTTCCCACCACT
The DNA here is from genome assembly GCA_036873465.1 of Thinopyrum obtusiflorum. Taxonomy (NCBI): domain Eukaryota; kingdom Viridiplantae; phylum Streptophyta; class Magnoliopsida; order Poales; family Poaceae; genus Thinopyrum; species Thinopyrum obtusiflorum. Next base: position 10,288 of record JAAAWM010009809.1, read on the forward strand.
CTCTTCGCGCAACGACTACGTGCATCTCTCTCACTTGGATCTCACACAGCTATGGGCTATATACCGCTTCTCGCTTCTTGCTCATTTTACCGTGTTCACTTTGCATGCTATGCTTGCTTCTATGCCTTTGCCATGCAATTTTGACCCTTGCTTGCATCTACCCATGATTCACCATTATGCTACTCCTATGTGTATTTGCATGCTTGGCGGAGATCCTTGTTGCTATTACCATGTTTATCATGTGCCTCATGCTATTGATGCTATTTTGCTCATATCCTCCTGGGGGGGGGGGGGGGGGGGGGGGGGGGGGGGGGGGGGGGGGGGGGGGGGGGGGGGGGGGGGGGGGGGGGGGGGGGGGGGGGGGGGGGGGGGGGGGGGGGGGGGGGGGGGGGGGGGGGGGGGGGGGGGGGGGGGGGGGGGGGGGGGGGGGGGGGGGGGGGGGGGGGGGGGGGGGGGGGGGGGGGGGGGGGGGGGGGGGGGGGGGGGGGGGGGGGGGGGGGGGGGGGGGGGGGGGGGGGGGGGGGGGGGGGGGGGGGGGGGGGGGGGGGGGGGGGGGGGGGGGGGGGGGGGGGGGGGGGGGGGGGGGGGGGGGGGGGGGGGGGGGGGGGGGGGGGGGGGGGGGGGGGGGGGGGGGGGGGGGGGGGGGGGGGGGGGGGGGGGGGGGGGGGGGGGGGGGGGGGGGGGGGGGGGGGGGGGGGGGGGGGGGGGGGGGGGGGGGGGGGGGGGGGGGGGGGGGGGGGGGGGGGGGGGGGGGGGGGGGGGGGGGGGGGGGGGGGGGGGGGGGGGGGGGGGGGGGGGGGGGGGGGGGGGGGGGGGGGGGGGGGGGGGGGGGGGGGGGGGGGGGGGGGGGGGGGGGGGGGGGGGGGGGGGGGGGGGGGGGGGGGGGGGGGGGGGGGGGGGGGGGGGGGGGGGGGGGGGGGGGGGGGGGGGGGGGGGGGGGGGGGGGGGGGGGGGGGGGGGGGGGGGGGGGGGGGGGGGGGGGGGGGGGGGGGGGGGGGGGGGGGGGGGGGGGGGGGGGGGGGGGGGGGGGGGGGGGGGGGGGGGGGGGGGGGGGGGGGGGGGGGGGGGGGGGGGGGGGGGGGGGGGGGGGGGGGGGGGGGGGGGGGGGGGGGGGGGGGGGGGGGGGGGGGGGGGGGGGGGGGGGGGGGGGGGGGGGGGGGGGGGGGGGGGGGGGGGGGGGGGGGGGGGGGGGGGGGGGGGGGGGGGGGGGGGGGGGGGGGGGGGGGGGGGGGGGGGGGGGGGGGGGGGGGGGGGGGGGGGGGGGGGGGGGGGGGGGGGGGGGGGGGGGGGGGGGGGGGGGGGGGGGGGGGGGGGGGGGGGGGGGGGGGGGGGGGGGGGGGGGGGGGGGGGGGGGGGGGGGGGGGGGGGGGGGGGGGGGGGGGGGGGGGGGGGGGGGGGGGGGGGGGGGGGGGGGGGGGGGGGGGGGGGGGGGGGGGGGGGGGGGGGGGGGGGGGGGGGGGGGGGGGGGGGGGGGGGGGGGGGGGGGGGGGGGGGGGGGGGGGGGGGGGGGGGGGGGGGGGGGGGGGGGGGGGGGGGGGGGGGGGGGGGGGGGGGGGGGGGGGGGGGGGGGGGGGGGGGGGGGGGGGGGGGGGGGGGGGGGGGGGGGGGGGGGGGGGGGGGGGGGGGGGGGGGGGGGGGGGGGGGGGGGGGGGGGGGGGGGGGGGGGGGGGGGGGGGGGGGGGGGGGGGGGGGGGGGGGGGGGGGGGGGGGGGGGGGGGGGGGGGGGGGGGGGGGGGGGGGGGGGGGGGGGGGGGGGGGGGGGGGGGGGGGGGGGGGGGGGGGGGGGGGGGGGGGGGGGGGGGGGGGGGGGGGGGGGGGGGGGGGGGGGGGGGGGGGGGGGGGGGGGGGGGGGGGGGGGGGGGGGGGGGGGGGGGGGGGGGGGGGGGGGGGGGGGGGGGGGGGGGGGGGGGGGGGGGGGGGGGGGGGGGGGGGGGGGGGGGGGGGGGGGGGGGGGGGGGGGGGGGGGGGGGGGGGGGGGGGGGGGGGGGGGGGGGGGGGGGGGGGGGGGGGGGGGGGGGGGGGGGGGGGGGGGGGGGGGGGGGGGGGGGGGGGGGGGGGGGGGGGGGGGGGGGGGGGGGGGGGGGGGGGGGGGGGGGGGGGGGGGGGGGGGGGGGGGGGGGGGGGGGGGGGGGGGGGGGGGGGGGGGGGGGGGGGGGGGGGGGGGGGGGGGGGGGGGGGGGGGGGGGGGGGGGGGGGGGGGGGGGGGGGGGGGGGGGGGGGGGGGGGGGGGGGGGGGGGGGGGGGGGGGGGGGGGGGGGGGGGGGGGGGGGGGGGGGGGGGGGGGGGGGGGGGGGGGGGGGGGGGGGGGGGGGGGGGGGGGGGGGGGGGGGGGGGGGGGGGGGGGGGGGGGGGGGGGGGGGGGGGGGGGGGGGGGGGGGGGGGGGGGGGGGGGGGGGGGGGGGGGGGGGGGGGGGGGGGGGGGGGGGGGGGGGGGGGGGGGGGGGGGGGGGGGGGGGGGGGGGGGGGGGGGGGGGGGGGGGGGGGGGGGGGGGGGGGGGGGGGGGGGGGGGGGGGGGGGGGGGGGGGGGGGGGGGGGGGGGGGGGGGGGGGGGGGGGGGGGGGGGGGGGGGGGGGGGGGGGGGGGGGGGGGGGGGGGGGGGGGGGGGGGGGGGGGGGGGGGGGGGGGGGGGGGGGGGGGGGGGGGGGGGGGGGGGGGGGGGGGGGGGGGGGGGGGGGGGGGGGGGGGGGGGGGGGGGGGGGGGGGGGGGGGGGGGGGGGGGGGGGGGGGGGGGGGGGGGGGGGGGGGGGGGGGGGGGGGGGGGGGGGGGGGGGGGGGGGGGGGGGGGGGGGGGGGGGGGGGGGGGGGGGGGGGGGGGGGGGGGGGGGGGGGGGGGGGGGGGGGGGGGGGGGGGGGGGGGGGGGGGGGGGGGGGGGGGGGGGGGGGGGGGGGGGGGGGGGGGGGGGGGGGGGGGGGGGGGGGGGGGGGGGGGGGGGGGGGGGGGGGGGGGGGGGGGGGGGGGGGGGGGGGGGGGGGGGGGGGGGGGGGGGGGGGGGGGGGGGGGGGGGGGGGGGGGGGGGGGGGGGGGGGGGGGGGGGGGGGGGGGGGGGGGGGGGGGGGGGGGGGGGGGGGGGGGGGGGGGGGGGGGGGGGGGGGGGGGGGGGGGGGGGGGGGGGGGGGGGGGGGGGGGGGGGGGGGGGGGGGGGGGGGGGGGGGGGGGGGGGGGGGGGGGGGGGGGGGGGGGGGGGGGGGGGGGGGGGGGGGGGGGGGGGGGGGGGGGGGGGGGGGGGGGGGGGGGGGGGGGGGGGGGGGGGGGGGGGGGGGGGGGGGGGGGGGGGATTTGTTCCATACAAAGGGAGTAGTGAAGGAACGTTCTATTCGCGTCATCATAGATGGAGGGAGCTGCAACAACTTGGCTAGCATGGAGATGGTGGAGAAGCTATCTCTCACCAGAAGACCACATCCACATCCTTACTACATCCAATGGTTCAACAACAGTGGCAAGGTTATGATAGAGGCAAATGATGTAGGGTAGAACCCTAATCGCCCGATCTTTCACGAAAGGAGCGGATCCCGCAAATAATGCAAAGAACACAAGGAAGGAAACGAGGGAAAACACAAGGGGAAACAAAAGAGGACGATATACGAATCCACGGACAACTAAGGACGATACAAAGGGTAGCCGGTTCTTCTCCGTGAGGAGGTCTTGAATCCACGGGGGGATCTTCTCCGTGAGGAAGTCTTGAATCCAAGTGTGATGAGGATATCAATACCATTGTTACACCCACAGCCCCTGCTACTATACATACTGGACCGATTACTAGAGCTCATGCACGCCAATTGAATTATCAGGTACTTTCGTTTCTTGGTAACGATTCTAATGGGGGGGGGGGGGGGGGGGGGGGGGGGGGGGGGGGGGGGGGGGGGGGGGGGGGGGGGGGGGGGGGGGGGGGGGGGGGGGGGGGGGGGGGGGGGGGGGGGGGGGGGGGGGGGGGGGGGGGGGGGGGGGGGGGGGGGGGGGGGGGGGGGGGGGGGGGGGGGGGGGGGGGGGGGGGGGGGGGGGGGGGGGGGGGGGGGGGGGGGGGGGGGGGGGGGGGGGGGGGGGGGGGGGGGGGGGGGGGGGGGGGGGGGGGGGGGGGGGGGGGGGGGGGGGGGGGGGGGGGGGGGGGGGGGGGGGGGGGGGGGGGGGGGGGGGGGGGGGGGGGGGGGGGGGGGGGGGGGGGGGGGGGGGGGGGGGGGGGGGGGGGGGGGGGGGGGGGGGGGGGGGGGGGGGGGGGGGGGGGGGGGGGGGGGGGGGGGGGGGGGGGGGGGGGGGGGGGGGGGGGGGGGGGGGGGGGGGGGGGGGGGGGGGGGGGGGGGGGGGGGGGGGGGGGGGGGGGGGGGGGGGGGGGGGGGGGGGGGGGGGGGGGGGGGGGGGGGGGGGGGGGGGGGGGGGGGGGGGGGGGGGGGGGGGGGGGGGGGGGGGGGGGGGGGGGGGGGGGGGGGGGGGGGGGGGGGGGGGGGGGGGGGGGGGGGGGGGGGGGGGGGGGGGGGGGGGGGGGGGGGGGGGGGGGGGGGGGGGGGGGGGGGGGGGGGGGGGGGGGGGGGGGGGTGATGATATACTGATTTATAGCAAATCCTTGGAAGAACATTTGGCACATTTACATGTTGTTTTTATTGCTCTACGTGATGCATGTTTGTTTGGTAACCTTGGGAAGTGCACCTTTGACCCCGACCGAGTGTCTTTTCGTGGCTATGTTGTCACTCCACAGGGAATTGAAGTTGATAAAGCCAAGATTGAAGTTATTGAGAGTTGGCCGAAGCCCAAAAACGGTCACACAAGTGAGGAGTTTTCTTGGACTCGCTGGTTTCTATAGGCGTTTTGTGAGAAATTTCAGCACCATTGCTGCACCTCTCAATGAGCTTACAAAGAAGGATGTGCCTTTTGTTTGGGGTACCGCATATGAAGAAGCCTTCACGGTAATGAAAGATAAGTTGACACATGCTCCTTTACTCCAACTTCCTGATTTTAATAAGACTTTTGAGCTTGAATGTGATGCTAGTGGAATTGAATTAGGAGGTGCGTTATTACAAGATGGCAAACCTGTTGCTTACTTTTTTGAAAAATTGAGTGGGCCTAGTCTGAATTACTCTACTTATGATAAGGAATTATATGCTCTTGTTCGGACTTTGGAAACATGGCAACATTATTTATGGCCCGAAGAATTTGTTATTCATTCTGATCATGAATCTTTAAAACATATTAAAAGTCAAGCAAAACTGAACCATAGACATACTAAATGGGTTGAATTCATTGAGACTTTCCCTTATGTCATTAAACACAAGAAGGGTAAACAAAATGTTATTGCTGATGCATTGTCTCGTCGTTATACTATGCTTTCACAACTTGACTTTAAAATATTTGGTTTGGAGACCATCGAAGAGCAATATGTGCATTATACTGAATTTAAAGATGTATTGCAGAATTGTAAAGAAGGGAGAACATGGAACAAGTTCGTCGTTAATGATGGATTTGTGTTCCGTGCTAACAAGCTATGCATTCCATCTAGCTTTGTTCATATTTTGTTGTTGCAGGAGGCGCATGGAGGAGGATTAATGGGATACTTTGGCGCGAAGAAGACGGAGGATGTACTTGCTACACATTTCTTTTGGCCAAAGCTGAGACGGGATGTTGTGCGCTTTGTTGCTCGCTGCATTACATGTCAAAAAGCTAAGTCACGACTCAATCCTCATGGTTTATATATGCATTTGCCTGTACCTAGTGTTCCATGGGAGGATATATCTATGGACTTTATTTTGGGTTTACCTCGAACAAAGAAAGGGAGGGATAGCATATTTGTTGTCATGGATAGGTTCTCGAAAATGGCACACTTTATACCATGTCACAAAAGCGATGATGTTGCTAATGTTGCTGATTTGTTCTTCCGTGAAATTATTCGCTTGCATGGTGTGCCAAATACTATTGTTTCATATCATGATACTAAATTTCTTAGCCACTTTTGGAGATGTTCATGAGCTAAGTTGGGGACTAAACTGCTTTTTAGTACTACTTGTCACCCCAAACTGATGGGGGGGGGGGGGGGGGGGGGGGGGGGGGGGGGGGGGGGGGGGGGGGGGGGGGGGGGGGGGGGGGGGGGGGGGGGGGGGGGGGGGGGGGGGGGGGGGGGGGGGGGGGGGGGGGGGGGGGGGGGGGGGGGGGGGGGGGGGGGGGGGGGGGGGGGGGGGGGGGGGGGGGGGGGGGGGGGGGGGGGGGGGGGGGGGGGGGGGGGGGGGGGGGGGGGGGGGGGGGGTGCTAAAGAACGTGCTGAATTGGTATTAAAAATGCATGAGTTAACTAAGGAAAACATTGAGTGTATGAATGCTAAATATAAACTTGCTGGAGATAAGGGTAGAAAACATGTTGTGTTTGCACATGGAGATCTTGTTTGGTTACATTTTCGTAAGGATATACTTCCTAATTTGCACAAATCAAAGCTAATGCCACGTGTTGATGGTCCTTTTAAGGTGTTAGAGAAAATAAATGATAATGCATATAAATTTGAGCTGCCAGCAGATTTTGGGGTTAGTCCCACTTTTAACATTGCAGATTTGAAGCCTTATTTGGGTGAGGACGATGAACTTTCGTCGAGGACGACTTCATTTCAAGAAGAGGAGGATGATGAGGACATCAATACCATTGTTACACCCATAGCCCCTGCTGCTATACATACTGGACCGATTACAAGAGCTCGCGCACGCCAATTGAATTATCAGGTACTTTAATTTCTTGGTAACGATTCTAATGTTCATGAGAATATGATGCTGTCTAAATAGGATACATTTGTTTTGCTTACAAATGAAGGGCCTAGCTTGGACAAGAAAGATGGGGGGGGGGGGGGGGGGGGGGGGGGGGGGGGGGGGGGGGGGGGGGGGGGGGGGGGGGGGGGGGGGGGGGGGGGGGGGGGGGGGGGGGGGGGGGGGGGGGGGGGGGGGGGGGGGGGGGGGGGGGGGGGGGGGGGGGGGGGGGGGGGGGGGGGGGGGGGGGGGGGGGGGGGGGGGGGGGGGGGGGGGGGGGGGGGGGGGGGGGGGGGGGGGGGGGGGGGGGGGGGGGGGGGGGGGGGGGGGGGGGGGGGGGGGGGGGGGGGGGGGGGGGGGGGGGGGGGGGGGGGGGGGGGGGGGGGGGGGGGGGGGGGGGGGGGGGGGGGGGGGGGGGGGGGGGGGGGGGGGGGGGGGGGGGGGGGGGGGGGGGGGGGGGGGGGGGGGGGGGGGGGGGGGGGGGGGGGGGGGGGGGGGGGGGGGGGGGGGGGGGGGGGGGGGGGGGGGGGGGGGGGGGGGGGGTTCATGAGAATATGATGATGCCTAAATTAGATATATTTGTTTTGCTTACAAATGAAGGGCCTAGCTTGGACAAGAAAGATGAACCTTGGAGCAAGTTCAAGCATGGAGATGATGGCGTGTGCAAGGGGAACAAGATCGGAGTTACAAGTGATGATTCCAGTACTTTGAAGCCACCATAATGAGTGCATGAAGCCTTGGACGAAATATAGAAGATGCCACTTCATAAATTTCGTCCAGATGCTATCCTAGGTGCTGCTCACCTTATTTTTGGGCCAGGCCCATGTAATTTTGAAATACTTGATTATAGGCTGTTTTTAGAGTCCGTATGTGTGGGGAAACAAGAGTTAGGGTTGGTTTCAGATCCCTCCTCCAAGGGCCACGAAATTCGCCCCTGTCTCCTCCATATATACAGCCCTTAGGGCATCGTTTAGACTTTGGGTTTTGTTTAGATTAAAGTTCACCATAGCTGCAACTTCGCGTACTTTGTTTGTGTTCAACGACCAGACAAAGGCGTCACAGAACCCCACCTTGATCAATAAAGCTTTCCTCTTATATTCGCAATATCCAGATTGCAATCTTAGTTTCTTGTTTGTTCTTCGTTTGCCTGTAGGAAACATACATTCGTGGTCAGGTTGATCATGCTCCAGCGTGGACAATAACCTCTTGGAGTTGGTTTAGCGATTGCTAAGGCGCGACGTCTTCGCACGTTAGTAGTCGGATCATCAAAGTCGACTTCCTCCAAAACGATAGCCACCATCTCATTGAAACATTGGGACACCTTCGCCTCTATCAAGTGGTATCAGATTTCTAGGTTGTTCGGTGAGATTTTACAGTTTTTCATAGTTTAGGTCGAGTCTGTTCTTCATACCTATAGTCCACAAAAAAGCAAAAAAAAATAGGGCTAGTTCATCATATCCGAACCAATATGAGCCTTTGCATAGTATTTTTAGGGTTTTGCTTTGTTGAGTTTGCAGTTGCATCGTCGTGTCGAGTTGCTGGTCTTAGCGTCTAGTCCCTTAGAGTTTCGAGTTCTGTTCACAGGTTGTCACGCCGTCGCCGCACCATTGTCATCATCTTTGCCATATACCACCACCCCACCATATACATCGCTGCTGCCATATACAACCACCAATCCGAGTCCACATATACCATTGCCATATACAACCACCAATCCGAGTCCGCATATACCATCACCATATACCACCACCAATCCGAGTCCAGATATACCATTGCCATATACAACCACCAGTCCGAGTTCCACCAGATTCATCTCCGCTACCAGTCCGAGTCCAGAATTTGTTGCTTTGTTTTTGAGTTCCAGATCACGCGATACTTTGAGTCGTGACAGAGTAGGACCCCTGAGATTCCGTGCTACCCGCAGTAGAAAAATAGTTCCAAACTAAAAAAAACTAAGTCTGGAAAATTCTGGCTAGGTAGTTTTTAGACCATTTGTAGACTTTTTCAAAAAAATTGTTGCGGAGCATAAAAAAAGAGGAAAAAAGTGTGAAAAAAAGAGAAAAAATATTCAGAGTGTGCTCCTCCCTTGTTTACGTGTAGCGCCGTGATTCTGTTAGTGTTCTAGGCTCGTGTATCTAGCACGGTCTAGCCTAGGACCAGCACAGTACCGTCGTTGAGCATTTATTCAACTTTGCATCTCTGAATTGATTATTGCTGACCCTTTTTGCTACCATATTATAAGCCTTCCCAGCTCCACATACATCTATGTCGTGCGTTTGACTCTCCCTGGTAATCTCTCTATCCAAGCTTTGAGAGTTTTGACTACGACGTTCACCGATCACCGCCTGCTGCTGGGTAAGAACTGGTAAGAATTTGAGATTTGCTTGACGGATTTGTGACACCCACCACCACCTCTTGTTAGTAGTCTGTAGGATAATATTCTTGTGTGTTTCTATTGCTGCTAACCATGCCAGGATCACAAGCTGACGAGATTGACTGGGAGAACATGACGAATAAGGAGTTGCATGATAAATTTTAGCAAATGATGAGTGGACAGGTGCAAGATGTGCTAAACAGATTTGAAGAGGCCATGTAGAAGATATATGGCATAGAGAAGACGTTCAAAACAAAGCTCGATAACAAGTTTAATGAATTGCTCGCGCGTCTTCCACCACCACCACCGACTGCACCTAACGCACCTCTACAACAACAACAACAACAACACCACCACCACCACCACCAACAATAACAATAACAACAACAACAACGCCTACCTCCACGTCGCGAAACAACCCTCCGCCGAGTGAGCCGTGTCCCTCTTACGCCTGGCCAAACTGTTGGTGTTGTTGTTGATACTTCTGTGGCTCCTGCTGCTGATGACGAGGAGGATGATTATGCGGGAGATTACGAGGATGAGGTTGATCAAAATCAGAACTATGTGCAACCACCAGCACCACAACCACCAGGTCGTCCACATGCAAATAATCAAAATGGTAGGGCTCCCCCGGGGGGGGGGGGGGGGGGGGGGGGGGGGGGGGGGGGGGGGGGGGGGGGGGGGGGGGGGGGGGGGGGGGGGGGGGGGGGGGGGGGGGGGGGGGGGGGGGGGGGGGGGGGGGGGGGGGGGGGGGGGGGGGGGGGGGGGGGGGGGGGGGGGGGGGGGGGGGGGGGGGGGGGGGGGGGGGGGGGGGGGGGGGGGGGGGGGGGGGGGGGGGGGGGGGGGGGGGGGGGGGGGGGGGGGGGGGGGGGGGGGGGGGGGGGGGGGGGGGGGGGGGGGGGGGGGGGGGGGGGGGGGGGGGGGGGGGGGGGGGGGGGGGGGGGGGGGGGGGGGGGGGGGGGGGGGGGGGGGGGGGGGGGGGGGGGGGGGGGGGGGGGGGGGGGGGGGGGGGGGGGGGGGGGGGGGGGGGGGGGGGGGGGGGGGGGGGGGGGGGGGGGGGGGGGGGGGGGGGGGGGGGGGGGGGGGGGGGGGGGGGGGGGTTAAGTGAGCACGTGTAAAGGATATGATTCACCTTTGTGTATGTGAAGTAGAGGTCGCACGTGTCACTTGCCAAACAGACTCTTGACATGGTGATGTCCGTAGGATGCTCCACATCAATGCCTATGGGTCTCTCGGAAGCACCGGGCACTCTTATGCGCCTTATGAATCATGTCTTTCGCCCTTACATTGGTATATTTGTTGTGGTTTACTTCGATGACATTCTTGTGTTTAGGAAATCTATCAAAGAGCATGTCACCCATGACCGCACCATTTTACAAACTCTTAGGAAAGAGCGTTTCGATGCTAATATGGTGAAAAGCCTTTTTGGTGTTGATAAGCTCGTTTTCTTGGGTTTTGTTGTCTCTTCTAAGGGTGTTCATGTAGATGGGGGGGGGGGGGGGGGGGGGGGGGGGGGGGGGGGGGGGGGGGGGGGGGGGGGGGGGGGGGGGGGGGGGGGGGGGGGGGGGGGGGGGGGGGGGGGGGGGGGGGGGGGGGGGGGGGGGGGGGGGGGGGGGGGGGGGGGGGGGGGGGGGGGGGGGGGGGGGGGGGGGGGGGGGGGGGGGGGGGGGGGGGGGGGGGGGGGGGGGGGGGGGGGGGGGGGGGGGGGGGGGGGGGGGGGGGGGGGGGGGGGGGGGGGGGGGGGGGGGGGGGGGTAATGGCATACGAGTTGTTTTAACGCAAGAGAAGCGCCCCATAGCTTACTTTAGTGAGAAACTTTTCGGAGCGCAACTCAACTATCCCATCTATGACAAAGAGCTATATGCTTTAGTCCGCGTTTTACATGAATGGGAACATTACCTTTGTCCCCATGAGTTTATCATTCATACCGATCATGAGACCCTCAAGTATCTTAAGGGTCGAACCAAGTTGAACAAGGGTCATGCTAAATGGAGTGAATTTATTGAGTCTTTTCCCTATGTCATCAAGTACATCAAGGGTAAAGAAAACATAGTAGCGGATGCTCTTTCCCGCATTTGCATGCTTGTCATGCAACTTGAGTTAGATGTCATTGGCTTCGAGCACATCAAAGACTTATATGAGCATGATGCAACATTTACCATTCCTTATGCCAAGTGTTTGTCGAATACTTCTTAGGAACGCTATTACATCAAAGATGGCTATCTTATGAGGGCTAACAAACTTTGCATTCCCGAGTCCTCCCTTCGTTTGTTGCTTTTGCAGGAATCTCATGCAGGAGGCTTAATGGGACACTTCGGACGCGACAAGACGTTCGCCACGCTCTCGAAGAGCTACTTTTGGCCTAAGATGTTTCAGGATGTCAATCGTTTCACCAACCGGTGTTCTACATGTCGCAAAGCTAAGTACAAAGCTCAATCTCATGGTCTCTATATGCCTTTACCAATTCCATACCAACCCTAGGAAGACATTAGCATGGACTTTGTACTGGGGGGGGGGGGGGGGGGGGGGGGGGGGGGGGGGGGGGGGGGGGGGGACTTTGTGCTTGGTTTGCCTAGAACTCGAAATGGCAAGGATTCCGTTTTTGTTGTCGTGGACCGCTTCTCCAAAATGGCTCATTTCACTCCTTGCAACAAGATAGACGATGCTTCACATATTGCAAATTTGTTTTGTAGGGAAATCTTGTGCCTTCATGGAGTGCCAAAGACTATCGTCTCGGACCGCGACGTCAAATTCCTTAGCTACTTTTGGAAGACTCTATGCGCCAAGCTTGGAATCAAGCTACTCTTCTCCACGGCGTACCATCCTCAAACCGACGGCCAAACAGAGGTGACAAACCACACACTCTCCGCTCTACTTCGAGTACTCATCAAGAAGAACATCAAGGAGTGGGAGGAGTGTCTACCGATCACCGAGTTCGCCTACAACCGAGCAAGACACTCAACAACCGGCAAGTCCCCTTTTGAGGTCGTCTACGGATTCAAGCCTTTGTCACCATTGGATATTCTACCTCTACCACTCCAAGAGCGAATCAATTTGGACACAAGTGCACGAGCGACCCATCTCAAGAAGGTGCATGAAGATACAAGACACACCATCGATCGCCAAGTACAATGCCTTGCGAGCAAACTCAACGTCAACAAGCAACCCATGGTCTTCAACATTGGTGATATCGTGTGGTTACACCTTCGCAAGGAGCGCTTTCCACAAGAACGCAAGTCTAAGCTTCGACCTCGAGCAGATGGACCCTTCAAGGTGCTCGCACGCTACAACGACAACGCTTGGGGGGGGGGGGGGGGGGGGGGGGGGGGGGGGGGGGGGGGGGGGGGGGGGGGGGGGGGGGGGGGGGGGGGGGGGGGGGGGGGGGGGGGGGGGGGGGGGGGGGGGGGGGGGGGGGGGGGGGGGGGGGGGGGGGGGGGGGGGGGGGGGGGGGGGGGGGGGGGGGGGGGGGGGGGGGGGGGGGGGGGGGGGGGGGGGGGGGGGGGGGGGGGGGGGGGGGGGGGGGGGGGGGGGGGGGGGGGGGGGGGGGGGGGGGGGGGGGGGGGGGGGGGGGGGGGGGGGGGGGGGGGGGGGGGGGGGGGGGGGGGGGGGGGGGGGGGGGGGGGGGGGGGGGGGGGGGGGGGGGGGGGGGGGGGGGGGGGGGGGGGGGGGGGGGGGGGGGGGGGGGGGGGGGGGGGGGGGGGGGGGGGGGGGGGGGGGGGGGGGGGGGGGGGGGGGGGGGGGGGGGGGGGGGGGGGGGGGGGGGGGGGGGGGGGGGGGGGGGGGGGGGGGGGGGGGGGGGGGGGGGGGGGGGGGGGGGGGGGGGGGGGGGGGGGGGGGGGGGGGGGGGGGGGGGGGGGGGGGGGGGGGGGGGGGGGGGGGGGGGGGGGGGGGGGGGGGGGGGGGGGGGGGGGGGGGGGGGGGGGGGGGGGGGGGGGGGGGGGGGGGGGGGGGGGGGGGGGGGGGGGGGGGGGGGGGGGGGGGGGGGGGGGGGGGGGGGGGGGGGGGGGGGGGGGGGGGGGGGGGGGGGGGGGGGGGGGGGGGGGGGGGGGGGGGGGGGGGGGGGGGGGGGGGGGGGGGGGGGGGGGGGGGGGGGGGGGGGGGGGGGGGGGGGGGGGGGGGGGGGGGGGGGGGGGGGGGGGGGGGGGGGGGGGGGGGGGGGGGGGGGGGGGGGGGGGGGGGGGGGGGGGGGGGGGGGGGGGGGGGGGGGGGGGGGGGGGGGGGGGGGGGGGGGGGGGGGGGGGGGGGGGGGGGGGGGGGGGGGGGGGGGGGGGGGGGGGGGGGGGGGGGGGGGGGGGGGGGGGGGGGGGGGGGGGGGGGGGGGGGGGGGGGGGGGGGGGGGGGGGGGGGGGGGGGGGGGGGGGGGGGGGGGGGGGGGGGGGGGGGGGGGGGGGGGGGGGGGGGGGGGGGGGGGGGGGGGGGGGGGGGGGGGGGGGGGGGGGGGGGGGGGGGGGGGGGGGGGGGGGGGGGGGGGGGGGGGGGGGGGGGGGGGGGGGGGGGGGGGGGGGGGGGGGGGGGGGGGGGGGGGGGGGGGGGGGGGGGGGGGGGGGGGGGGGGGGGGGGGGGGGGGGGGGGGGGGGGGGGGGGGGGGGGGGGGGGGGGGGGGGGGGGGGGGGGGGGGGGGGGGGGGGGGGGGGGGGGGGGGGGGGGGGGGGGGGGGGGGGGGGGGGGGGGGGGGGGGGGGGGGGGGGGGGGGGGGGGGGGGGGGGGGGGGGGGGGGGGGGGGGGGGGGGGGGGGGGGGGGGGGGGGGGGGGGGGGGGGGGGGGGGGGGGGGGGGGGGGGGGGGGGGGGGGGGGGGGGGGGGGGGGGGGGGGGGGGGGGGGGGGGGGGGGGGGGGGGGGGGGGGGGGGGGGGGGGGGGGGGGGGGGGGGGGGGGGGGGGGGGGGGGGGGGGGGGGGGGGGGGGGGGGGGGGGGGGGGGGGGGGGGGGGGGGGGGGGGGGGGGGGGGGGGGGGGGGGGGGGGGGGGGGGGGGGGGGGGGGGGGGGGGGGGGGGGGGGGGGGGGGGGGGGGGGGGGGGGGGGGGGGGGGGGGGGGGGGGGGGGGGGGGGGGGGGGGGGGGGGGGGGGGGGGGGGGGGGGGGGGGGGGGGGGGGGGGGGGGGGGGGGGGGGGGGGGGGGGGGGGGGGGGGGGGGGGGGGGGGGGGGGGGGGGGGGGGGGGGGGGGGGGGGGGGGGGGGGGGGGGGGGGGGGGGGGGGGGGGGGGGGGGGGGGGGGGGGGGGGGGGGGGGGGGGGGGGGGGGGGGGGGGGGGGGGGGGGGGGGGGGGGGGGGGGGGGGGGGGGGGGGGGGGGGGGGGGGGGGGGGGGGGGGGGGGGGGGGGGGGGGGGGGGGGGGGGGGGGGGGGGGGGGGGGGGGGGGGGGGGGGGGGGGGGGGGGGGGGGGGGGGGGGGGGGGGGGGGGGGGGGGGGGGGGGGGGGGGGGGGGGGGGGGGGGGGGGGGGGGGGGGGGGGGGGGGGGGGGGGGGGGGGGGGGGGGGGGGGGGGGGGGGGGGGGGGGGGGGGGGGGGGGGGGGGGGGGGGGGGGGGGGGGGGGGGGGGGGGGGGGGGGGGGGGGGGGGGGGGGGGGGGGGGGGGGGGGGGGGGGGGGGGGGGGGGGGGGGGGGGGGGGGGGGGGGGGGGGGGGGGGGGGGGGGGGGGGGGGGGGGGGGGGGGGGGGGGGGGGGGGGGGGGGGGGGGGGGGGTTGCACGTGATCGAGTCATGGGTCCGGTAGGCACTTGATGAGACGATGGTAGATCCATGGGGATGACCTTGGGATGCTCCGCATCATCTCTGCTCCCTTGGGGAAGATCCGTCCTCGGATCAAAATCTTCATCACCATGGAAGGGAGAGAGATCTTTGACGTTGAAGATGTCGCTCACGTTGTACTTGTCTCGCGGGAGGTCGATCTTTTAAGCGTTGTCGTTGTAGCGTGCAAGCACCTTGAAGGGTCCATCCGCTCGTGGTCGAATCTTGGATCTGCGTTCTTGTGGGAAGCGGTCCTTGCGAAGGTGTAGCCACACTCGATCACCAAAGTTGAAGACCCTAGGTTGCTTGTTGAAGTTGAGCTTGGTCGCAAGGCGTTGAACTTGGCGCTCGATGGTGTTTCTTGTATCTTCATGCATCTTCTTGAGATGTGTCAGACGCACACTTGCGTCCAAATTGATGCGCTCTTGGAGTGGTAGAGGAAGAATGTCCAATGGTGACAATGGGTTGAATCTGTAAACGACCTCGAAAGGCGACTTGCCGGTTGTTGAGTGTCTTGCTCGGTTGTAGGCGAACTCGGCGATAGGTAGGCACTCCTCCCACTCCTTGATGTTCTTCTTGATGAGTACTCGAAGTAGAGAGGAGAGTGTGCAGTTTGTCACCTCCGTTTGGCCGTTGGTTTGAGGATGGTACGCCGTGGAGAAGAGTAGCTTGATTCTGAGCTTGGCGCATAGGGACTTCCAAAGTAGCTAAGGAACTTGACGTCGCGGTCCGAGACAATTGTCTTTGGCACACCATGGAGACGCAATATTTCCCTACAAAAGAGATTAGCAACATGTGAAGCATCGTCTATCTTGTGACAAGGAATAAAATGTGCCATTTTGGAGAAACGGCCCACAACGACAAATATAGAATCTTTCCCATCGCGAGTTTTAGGCAAACCAAGTACAAAGTCCATGCTTATGTCCTCCCAAGGTTGGTATGGAATTGGTAAAGGCATATAGAGACCATGAGTTTGAGCTTTGCACTTAGCTTTGCGGCATGTAGAACACCGGTTGGTGAAACGATTGACGTCCCAAAACATCTTTGGCCAAAAGTAGCTCTTCGAGAGCGTGGCGAATGTCTTATCGTTTCCAAAGTGTCCCATTAATCCTCCTCCATGCGATTCCTACAAAAGCAATAAACGAAGGGATGACTTGGGACTACAAAGTTTGTTAGCTCTCATAAGGTAGCCGTCTTTGATGTAATAGCGTTCCCATGATGTATTCGACAAACACTTGGCATAAGGAGTGGCAAAAGTGTCATCATGCTCATACAATTCTTTGATATGCTCGAAGCCAATGACATCTAACTCAAGTTCCGTGACTAACATGCATATGCGGGAAAGAGCATCCGCGACGATGTTTTCTTTACCCTTGATGTACTTGATGACATAGGGAAAAGACTCAATGAATTCACTCCATTTAGCATGGCGCTTGTTCAACTTAGTTTGACCCTTGAGATACTTGAGGGTCCCATGATCGGTATGAATGATAAACTCATGGGGACGAAGGTAATGTTCCCATTCATGTAAAACGCGGACTAAAGCATATAGCTCTTTGTATTAGATGGGATAGTTGAGTTGCGCTCGGGAAAGTTTTTCTCTAAAGTAAGCTATGGGGCGCTTCTCTTGCGTTAACACACCTCCTATGCCATTACCGCTAGCATCACAATGAATCTCAAAAGGCTTGTCGAAGTTGGGTAAAGCAAGCATGGGAGCATGAGTAAGCAAATTCTTAAGCTCATTGAATGTGGTATCTTGGGATGGTCCCCAAATAAACGGCGCATTCTTCTTGCTCAAAGCATGCAAAGGCGAAGCAATGGTGCTAAAATCCTTCACAAAGCGATGATAGAAACCCGCAAGAGCAAGAAAACTACGCACTTGATGCAAGTTGGATGGTTGCAGCCAAGTCTTAATAGCATTGAACTTGGACTCATCTACATGAACACCCTTAGAAGAGACCACAAAACCCAAGAAAACGAGCTTATCTGATGCGGAGCATCCCACGACCATCCACATGGACGCCACCTCAACTATCCAAGCTCCAAGTGGACCGATGACAAGGGCTAGGGCACATGCTATTCAATCTGAGGTGACATCACTCCTACTTCGACCAGCCCAGGCGTGCCAACTCTCGGGTTAGCCCGGATCCCGTCCCGCACTTTCCGGCGTCCGGAACCTCTGGCCTGCCCGGACCTTCCGGCCCCCGGATGCCAGCACATCTCCACCGCGCCAACTCTCTGGTTAGGCCGGACCTTCCCCGGAGCCTCCGGCGCCCAGAACTTCTGGCCCTGCCTACGCGCAGCCACTTGGGCCGAGTCCCGTGTACCCTTTCATCACCTAGACTATATATACTCTATCTCGTACAACTTTCTAGGGTTAGTATTGGTTTAGCTCATTGAGAGATAGAGCATTGCTCATCCATATCGGATCTACTCCACGAGAGAGACCGCATCCCCTATACGGAGAAGATCCACCTTGGATTCAAGACCCCTTTACAGGAAGATCCCCTCGTGGATTCAAGATCTCCTCACGGAGAAGACCCGGCTACCCTTTTGTATCGTCCTTAGTTGTCCGTGGATTCGTGTATTGTTCTATGTACCCAAGGATCTAGCACATGTGTGACTTGTACTCGTTAGTTTGAGTGTTCCTCTTGTGTTTCGCCTTGTGTTTTCCCCCGTTTTTCCTCGTTCCCCTCTTCGTGTTCATTGTGTTCTTCATGGGATCCGCTCCTTTCGTGAAAGATCGGGCCACTAGGGTTCTACCCTACATCATCTTGGTATCTAGAGCCAGGTTGATCACAATTTTGGAGCCTCCCCGTTTGTTTCTAGCCTAATTTTGTTGTTTTTTGTCCCAATCCGAAAATCCCCGGGGCCGCAACCAACCAACTTGCATCAAGTGCGTAGTTTCCTTGGTCTTGCGGGCTTCTATCGTCGCTTTGTAAAGGATTTTAGCACCATTGCTTCGCCTTTACATGCTTTGAGCAAGAAGAATGCGCCTTTTGTTTGGGGACCATCCCAAGATATCGCATTCAATGAGCTTAAGAAGGGGGGGGGGGGGGGGGGGGGGGGGGGGGGGGGGGGGGGGGGGGGGGGGGGGGGGGGGGGGGGGGGGGGGGGGGGGGGGGGGGGGGGGGGGGGGGGGGGGGGGGGGGGGGGGGGGGGGGGGGGGGGGGGGGGTTCTGGAGTGCAACTCAACTATCCCATCTATGACAAAGAGCTATATGCTTTAGTCCGTGTTTTACATGAATGGGAACATTACCTTCGTCCCCACGAGTTTATCATTCATACCGATCATGAGACCCTCAAGTATCTCAAGGGTCAAACTAAGTTGAACAAGCGTCATGCTAAATGGAGTGAATTCATTGAGTCTTTTCCCTATGTCATCAAGTACATCAAGGGTAAAGAAAACATCGTCGCGGATGCTCTTTCCCGCATATGCATGCTAGTCACGCAACTCGAGTTAGATGTCATTGGCTTCGAGCATATCAAAGATTTGTATGCGCATGATGAAACTTTTGCCACCCCTTATGCCAAGTGTTTGTCGAATACATCGTGGGAGCGCTATTACATCAAAGACGGCTACCTTATGCGAGCTAACAAACTTTGCATCCCCAAGTCGTCCCTTCGTTTATTGCTTTTGCAGGAATCACATGG
>JAAAWM010009810.1:0-28755 GCA_036873465.1 Thinopyrum obtusiflorum
GACGACCCGTGACCGAAGCTCCAGACGCCTTCCATGTTTTTCGTTCTGGCCGTGTGTTTTATTTGTTTGTTGCATTCATCATGTCATCATTCGCATTGCACCGGCACTCCGTTGCCATCATGTTTTCAAAAGTTGCATCTATTCGTAGTTGTCGGTCCTCTCTGTTCTCATCATTGACTGTTCCAAGACCAACCAGGTTTTCTATTCCCTCTTGTCAAACCACCTAACCTCTCTGCACAACCACCCCTTGCTTGCGCGTTCGAAACTTCCCCGAACCCGACCCGCTCAGTCATCACCGTTGGATCCGGATCATCCCCGAACATCCCTAAAATATCTTCAATTCTTTGTTTGAACTCCCCTAGCATTTTATTCTCAACCGCCCGATTTCGATCGGAGGACCCAAATTAGACCTAACCTAACCCACTTGCTATATAACCAGATCAACCCTAGACCCTAGCCAGACAAACTCCCTCCAATCCCGAGTGCGCCGCGACCCTCCTCGGATCCAGCACCGCACCAACCACCTTCCTTCCTCGTTTTCAGATCCACCCAATCCACCCAACCTCCAGATCCATCCATCTGGACCCTTGGATGGAGATCCAACGTCCAGGAGGTGCCCACTGCAGCTTCCGCAAGCCTCCACCTTACCGATCCACCACAACAGCACCTCCCCTCCCCGCCATCTCTGCCTCCCTCGACCTCACCGACCGGAGCACTAGGTCATGCTGCAGCTCCCCGTCGCCTCCCTCTCCTTCCTTTCCCTCTCCTCTCCTTCTCTTATTCACAGGAACAGGGGACGCCATGAACGAGACCGCCTGCTCGATCCCGTGCTCCGCGTTGACCGCCTCCGGCCACCTCTACGCTGGATCCGCGCCGGCCCCGTCGAACCTCGCCTCTACCTCACCCAGATCGACCACGAGCGCCACCAGCAGCAGCTTCAGGCCGTCACCCCCAGACGTCCTCGACCTCCTCCTCATGCTGTACCTCCTCCGGAGCCACGGCGCCTCCTACCCGGCCCCGACCTTGCCTCGCTGCTCCTGCGAGTCCCCGACGAGCAGATGAGTGCCCCGCACTGCTCTTGTTCCTTTCTCTCTCCTGACGCCCTCCCTAGGGGGGGGGGGGGGGGGGGGGGGGGGGGGGGGGGGGGGGGGGGGGGGGGGGGGGGGGGGGGGGGGGGGGGGGGGGGGGGGGGGGGGGGGGGGGGGGGGGGGGGGGGGGGGGGGGGGGGGGGGGGGGGGGGGGGGGGGGGGGGGGGGGGGGGGGGGGGGGGGGGGGGGGGGGGGGGGGGGGGGGGGGGGGGGGGGGGGGGGGGGGGGGGGGGGGGGGGGGGGGGGGGGGGGGGGGGGGGGGGGGGGGGGGGGGGGGGGGGGGGGGGGGGGGGGGGGGGGGGGGGGGGGGGGGGGGGGGGGGGGGGGGGGGGGGGGGGGGGGGGGGGGGGGGGGGGG
Source organism: Thinopyrum obtusiflorum (assembly GCA_036873465.1). Taxonomy (NCBI): domain Eukaryota; kingdom Viridiplantae; phylum Streptophyta; class Magnoliopsida; order Poales; family Poaceae; genus Thinopyrum; species Thinopyrum obtusiflorum. Next base: position 1,446 of record JAAAWM010009810.1, read on the forward strand.
GGGGGGGGGGGGGGGGGGGGGGGGGGGGGGGGGGGGGGGGGGGGGGGGGGGGGGGGGGGGGGGGGGGGGGGGGGGGGGGGGGGGGGGGGGGGGGGGGGGGGGGGGGGGGGGGGGGGGGGGGGGGGGGGGGGGGGGGGGGGGGGGGGGGGGGGGGGGGGGGGGGGGGGGGGGGGGGGGGGGGGGGGGGGGGGGGGGGGGGGGGGGGGGGGGGGGGGGGGGGGGGGGGGGGGGGGGGGGGGGGGGGGGGGGGGGGGGGGGGGGGGGGGGGGGGGGGGGGGGGGGGGGGGGGGGGGGGGGGGGGGGGGGGGGGGGGGGGGGGGGGGGGGGGGGGGGGGGGGGGGGGGGGGGGGGGGGGGGGGGGGGGGGGGGGGGGGGGGGGGGGGGGGGGGGGGGGGGGGGGGGGGGGGGGGGGGGGGGGGGGGGGGGGGGGGGGGGGGGGGGGGGGGGGGGGGGGGGGGGGGGGGGGGGGGGGGGGGGGGGGGGGGGGGGGGGGGGGGGGGGGGGGGGGGGGGGGGGGGGGGGGGGGGGGGGGGGGGGGGGGGGGGGGGGGGGGGGGGGGGGGGGGGGGGGGGGGGGGGGGGGGGGGGGGGGGGGGGGGGGGGGGGGGGGGGGGGGGGGGGGGGGGGGGGGGGGGGGGGGGGGGGGGGGGGGGGGGGGGGGGGGGGGGGGGGGGGGGGGGGGGGGGGGGGGGGGGGGGGGGGGGGGGGGGGGGGGGGGGGGGGGGGGGGGGGGGGGGGGGGGGGGGGGGGGGGGGGGGGGGGGGGGGGGGGGGGGGGGGGGGGGGGGGGGGGGGGGGGGGGGGGGGGGGGGGGGGGGGGGGGGGGGGGGGGGGGGGGGGGGGGGGGGGGGGGGGGGGGGGGGGGGGGGGGGGGGGGGGGGGGGGGGGGGGGGGGGGGGGGGGGGGGGGGGGGGGGGGGGGGGGGGGGGGGGGGGGGGGGGGGGGGGGGGGGGGGGGGGGGGGGGGGGGGGGGGGGGGGGGGGGGGGGGGGGGGGGGGGGGGGGGGGGGGGGGGGGGGGGGGGGGGGGGGGGGGGGGGGGGGGGGGGGGGGGGGGGGGGGGGGGGGGGGGGGGGGGGGGGGGGGGGGGGGGCACATTAAGTGGCAGCCATTCGCCACATGGCGGCCTCTTTCTACAAGAAATACCTACAGACGACACCTGTCCTGCGACGTGTCAAGCGAGCAGGCGTGAAGCTGGCAAAATAGCCCAGCAAGGCTTGCCGGGCAAGCGACGATGTGACGTTGAGCAACGCATTTAATGCGCCCTGTCATCCTGCGGAATTAGGTATGATAGCACTGTTTGCTATTTTATCAGTGCATAATGACTACTTTGCCATTGTGGTGACCCCTTAATCTATAAAAGGAGGCCCATGGCAACCGTAGAAAGGTTAGAAGGTTGGACACCCACTCATTCATACGCGTGTAGCCACTATCGCCCTAAGGCAACACTGCCGGGCAAGTGTATTACGCTCCACCACCATTCTTCCACCATCAATCCACCAAACCAGGAGTAGGGTTTTACGCCTCACGGCAGCCCGAACCTGGGTAAAATTGCCCGCATGATCTCTGTCGTGCTTCCCCACGTTCTTCTGCTCTTTGTGCAACGTGCCATCCCCCCGCCGAACCAGCAAGGGACCTTTGGTCCCATAGGTGGCCGTGGTTTCCCGCGCCAACTTCCCAACTGGCTGAGATGGATATGAAGAGCTAGAGCTTTACCGCCGACGAGCATGAGGTCGCTAGTGCCAGACTAACTAAGTTCTTTGACGATCTTATTGAGGCGCTCAAGACGTATCATGAAGACATAAGCGCCTCCTTTGCCAATGAGTCCCGGCAAGTCGCACGCGGTGTCCTTTATGTAGTAATGCTCAACCTCGCTCACCGCAACCCTGGACTTGACCTCTCAAAGATCTTTAGGAAGCTGCTAGAGAACACAGATGTCACAATCGCCGCCAAGATTGCAGAGCCTCTTGCCGACAAGGTACTCAGGGTCCCCAGGATCCAGGGTGATCGCCGCGACTAGGCTTATCGTTGTACCCATCGATGTGCTATCATGCGAAATAGTTGTCCTTATGTTAGGCCCATGCTAGCTTTGTGATGTAATATGACTTTAAGCAGGTGTATGAATGCATGCTATTCCCTCATTTCGCTGTTTCTTGTCATTGTATAATTGGGTCCCCTACGCATGTCGGAAGCTTGCCGGGGCAAACACTGCCCGCCAGTGCTTTGGGGATGGATCCCTAGCGGTCTGCTGGTAGTATTGCCACCGGCAAGTTCTCCTACGACGTTTTGAATGATGTGACTTAAATTTGTTCAGCGGATTCAAAACAAAGAAAGGGCGCGAGTGATCACGGTAAGGTTCCCTCGCGTGCAGGTTCCTTATAAAAACAGAAAATTGAACAAGGGAAATCGCATAACGCAATAAATGAATCTTAAGTCAAAAAAATTTCAACTTAGCTTTCTGTGTTGTACTTCTTGTCGTGTGAAATGAATGCCGGGGGGGGGGGGGGGGGGGGGGGGGGGGGGGGGGGGGGGGGGGGGGGGGGGGGGGGGGGGGGGGGGGGGGGGGGGGGGGGGGGGGGGGGGGGGGGGGGGGGGGGGGGGGGGGGGGGGGGGGGGGGGGGGGGGGGGGGGGGGGGGGGGGGGGGGGGGGGGGGGGGGGGGGGGGGGGGGGGGGGGGGGGGGGGGGGGGGGGGGGGGGGGGGGGGGGGGGGGGGGGGGGGGGGGGGGGGGGGGGGGGGGGGGGGGGGGGGGGGGGGGGGGGGGGGGGGGGGGGGGGGGGGGGGGGGGGGGGGGGGGGGGGGGGGGGGGGGGGGGGGGGGGGGGGGGGGGGGGGGGGGGGGGGGGGGGGGGGGGGGGGGGGGGGGGGGGGGGGGGGGGGGGGGGGGGGGGGGGGGGGGGGGGGGGGGGGGGGGGGGGGGGGGGGGGGGGGGGGGGGGGGGGGGGGGGGGGGGGGGGGGGGGGGGGGGGGGGGGGGGGGGGGGGGGGGGGGGGGGGGGGGGGGGGGGGGGGGGGGGGGGGGGGGGGGGGGGGGGGGGGGGGGGGGGGGGGGGGGGGGGGGGGGGGGGGGGGGGGGGGGGGGGGGGGGGGGGGGGGGGGGGGGGGGGGGGGGGGGGGGGGGGGGGGGGGGGGGGGGGGGGGGGGGGGGGGGGGGGGGGGGGGGGGGGGGGGGGGGGGGGGGGGGGGGGGGGGGGGGGGGGGGGGGGGGGGGGGGGGGGGGAGAGGAAGCCATCTAGCTACTAACTATGGACCCGTAGGTCTACAATGAACTACTCACGCAACATCGGAGAGGCACCAATGAGGATGATGAATCCCTCCGTGATGGTGTCTAGATTGGATCTGGTGGTCTGGAACTTGCAGGGACTGGAATTGATTTTCGTCGACTCCCCTAGAGTTTCTGGAATATTGGGGTATTTATAGAGCAAAGAGGCGGTGCGGGAGGCCACCAAGGTGGGCACAACCCACCTGGGCGCGCCTGGGCCCCCAGGCATGCCCTGGTGGGTTGTGCTCCCCTCGGAGGTCCCCTCAGGTACTTTCTTGGCCCAACACGCGTCTTCTGGTCTAGAAAAACTCACCAAAAAGTTTCGCTGTGTTTGGACTCCGTTTGGCACTGGGTACTATGTCAATAGGTTAGTCCCAAAAAATGATATAAAGTTGCTATGAAATGATTGTAAAACATCCAAGAATGATAATATAATAGCATGGAACAATCAAAAATTATAGATACGTTGGAGACGTATCACGTATAAGTACACATGTTGTTGCGGGTACACATTCATTCCGTCAAGATTTGCGAAACTATTCTTTTGTCTTCTTTGATTATTATCAAAGGGGATAAGGGTCCCCCACGTGCAAAGCTTCCCGGCGGAGATGGTGGAAGGAATCCACTTGAATGGCGTTGGGGGGGGGGGGGGGGGGGGGGGGGGGGGGGGGGGGGGGGGGGGGGGGGGGGGGGGGGGGGGGGGGGGGGGGGGGGGGGGGGGGGGGGGGGGGGGGGGGGGGGGGGGGGGGGGGGGGGGGGGGGGGGGGGGGGGGGGGGGGGGGGGGGGGGGGGGGGGGGGGGGGGGGGGGGGGGGGGGGGGGGGGGGGGGGGGGGGGGGGGGGGGGGGGGGGGGGGGGGGGGGGGGGGGGGGGGGGGGGGGGGGGGGGGGGGGGGGGGGGGGGGGGGGGGGGGGGGGGGGGGGGGGGGGGGGGGGGGGGGGGGGGGGGGGGGGGGGGGGGGGGGGGGGGGGGGGGGGGGGGGGGGGGGGGGGGGGGGGGGGGGGGGGGGGGGGGGGGGGGGGGGGGGGGGGGGGGGGGGGGGGGGGGGGGGGGGGGGGGGGGGGGGGGGGGGGGGGGGGGGGGGGGGGGGGGGGGGGGGGGGGGGGGGGGGGGGGGGGGGGGGGGGGGGGGGGGGGGGGGGGGGGGGGGGGGGGGGGGGGGGGGGGGGGGGGGGGGGGGGGGGGGGGGGGGGGGGGGGGGGGGGGGGGGGGGGGGGGGGGGGGGGGGGGGGGGGGGGGGGGGGGGGGGGGGGGGGGGGGGGGGGGGGGGGGGGGGGGGGGGGGGGGGGGGGGGGGGGGGGGGGGGGGGGGGGGGGGGGGGGGGGGGGGGGGGGGGGGGGGGGGGGGGGGGGGGGGGGGGGGGGGGGGGGGGGGGGGGGGGGGGGGGGGGGGGGGGGGGGGGGGGGGGGGGGGGGGGGGGGGGGGGGGGGGGGGGGGGGGGGGGGGGGGGGGGGGGGGGGGGGGGGGGGGGGGGGGGGGGGGGGGGGGGGGGGGGGGGGGGGGGGGGGGGGGGGGGGGGGGGGGGGGGGGGGGGGGGGGGGGGGGGGGGGGGGGGGGGGGGGGGGGGGGGGGGGGGGGGGGGGGGGGGGGGGGGGGGGGGGGGGGGGGGGGGGGGGGGGGGGGGGGGGGGGGGGGGGGGGGGGGGGGGGGGGGGGGGGGGGGGGGGGGGGGGGGGGGGGGGGGGGGGGGGGGGGGGGGGGGGGGGGGGGGGGGGGGGGGGGGGGGGGGGGGGGGGGGGGGGGGGGGGGGGGGGGGGGGGGGGGGGGGGGGGGGGGGGGGGGGGGGGGGGGGGGGGGGGGGGGGGGGGGGGGGGGGGGGGGGGGGGGGGGGGGGGGGGGGGGGGGGGGGGGGGGGGGGGGGGGGGGGGGGGGGGGGGGGGGGGGGGGGGGGGGGGGGGGGGGGGGGGGGGGGGGGGGGGGGGGGGGGGGGGGGGGGGGGGGGGGGGGGGGGGGGGGGGGGGGGGGGGGGGGGGGGGGGGGGGGGGGGGGGGGGGGGGGGGGGGGGGGGGGGGGGGGGGGGGGGGGGGGGGGGGGGGGGGGGGGGGGGGGGGGGGGGGGGGGGGGGGGGGGGGACGACCCGTGACCGAAGCTCCAGACGCCTTCCATGTTTTTCGTTCTGGCCGTGTGTTTTATTTGTTTGTTGCATTCATCATGTCATCATTCGCATTGCACCGGCACTCCGTTGCCATCATGTTTTCAAAAGTTGCATCTATTCGTAGTTGTCGGTCCTCTCTGTTCTCATCATTGACTGTTCCAAGACCAACCAGGTTTTCTATTCCCTCTTGTCAAACCACCTAACCTCTCTGCACAACCACCCCTTGCTTGCGCGTTCGAAACTTCCCCGAACCCGACCCGCTCAGTCATCACCGTTGGATCCGGATCATCCCCGAACATCCCTAAAATATCTTCAATTCTTTGTTTGAACTCCCCTAGCATTTTATTCTCAACCGCCCGATTTCGATCGGAGGACCCAAATTAGACCTAACCTAACCCACTTGCTATATAACCAGATCAACCCTAGACCCTAGCCAGACAAACTCCCTCCAATCCCGAGTGCGCCGCGACCCTCCTCGGATCCAGCACCGCACCAACCACCTTCCTTCCTCGTTTTCAGATCCACCCAATCCACCCAACCTCCAGATCCATCCATCTGGACCCTTGGATGGAGATCCAACGTCCAGGAGGTGCCCACTGCAGCTTCCGCAAGCCTCCACCTTACCGATCCACCACAACAGCACCTCCCCTCCCCGCCATCTCTGCCTCCCTCGACCTCACCGACCGGAGCACTAGGTCATGCTGCAGCTCCCCGTCGCCTCCCTCTCCTTCCTTTCCCTCTCCTCTCCTTCTCTTATTCACAGGAACAGGGGACGCCATGAACGAGACCGCCTGCTCGATCCCGTGCTCCGCGTTGACCGCCTCCGGCCACCTCTACGCTGGATCCGCGCCGGCCCCGTCGAACCTCGCCTCTACCTCACCCAGATCGACCACGAGCGCCACCAGCAGCAGCTTCAGGCCGTCACCCCCAGACGTCCTCGACCTCCTCCTCATGCTGTACCTCCTCCGGAGCCACGGCGCCTCCTACCCGGCCCCGACCTTGCCTCGCTGCTCCTGCGAGTCCCCGACGAGCAGATGAGTGCCCCGCACTGCTCTTGTTCCTTTCTCTCTCCTGACGCCCTCCCTAGGGGGGGGGGGGGGGGGGGGGGGGGGGGGGGGGGGGGGGGGGGGGGGGGGGGGGGGGGGGGGGGGGGGGGGGGGGGGGGGGGGGGGGGGGGGGGGGGGGGGGGGGGGGGGGGGGGGGGGGGGGGGGGGGGGGGGGGGGGGGGGGGGGGGGGGGGGGGGGGGGGGGGGGGGGGGGGGGGGGGGGGGGGGGGGGGGGGGGGGGGGGGGGGGGGGGGGGGGGGGGGGGGGGGGGGGGGGGGGGGGGGGGGGGGGGGGGGGGGGGGGGGGGGGGGGGGGGGGGGGGGGGGGGGGGGGGGGGGGGGGGGGGGGGGGGGGGGGGGGGGGGGGGGGGGGGGGGGGGGGGGGGGGGGGGGGGGGGGGGGGGGGGGGGGGGGGGGGGGGGGGGGGGGGGGGGGGGGGGGGGGGGGGGGGGGGGGGGGGGGGGGGGGGGGGGGGGGGGGGGGGGGGGGGGGGGGGGGGGGGGGGGGGGGGGGGGGGGGGGGGGGGGGGGGGGGGGGGGGGGGGGGGGGGGGGGGGGGGGGGGGGGGGGGGGGGGGGGGGGGGGGGGGGGGGGGGGGGGGGGGGGGGGGGGGGGGGGGGGGGGGGGGGGGGGGGGGGGGGGGGGGGGGGGGGGGGGGGGGGGGGGGGGGGGGGGGGGGGGGGGGGGGGGGGGGGGGGGGGGGGGGGGGGGGGGGGGGGGGGGGGGGGGGGGGGGGGGGGGGGGGGGGGGGGGGGGGGGGGGGGGGGGGGGGGGGGGGGGGGGGGGGGGGGGGGGGGGGGGGGGGGGGGGGGGGGGGGGGGGGGGGGGGGGGGGGGGGGGGGGGGGGGGGGGGGGGGGGGGGGGGGGGGGGGGGGGGGGGGGGGGGGGGGGGGGGGGGGGGGGGGGGGGGGGGGGGGGGGGGGGGGGGGGGGGGGGGGGGGGGGGGGGGGGGGGGGGGGGGGGGGGGGGGGGGGGGGGGGGGGGGGGGGGGGGGGGGGGGGGGGGGGGGGGGGGGGGGGGGGGGGGGGGGGGGGGGGGGGGGGGGGGGGGGGGGGGGGGGGGGGGGGGGGGGGGGGGGGGGGGGGGGGGGGGGGGGGGGGGGGGGGGGGGGGGGGGGGGGGGGGGGGGGGGGGGGGGGGGGGGGGGGGGGGGGGGGGGGGGGGGGGGGGGGGGGGGGGGGGGGGGGGGGGGGGGGGGGGGGGGGGGGGGGGGGGGGGGGGGGGGGGGGGGGGGGGGGGGGGGGGGGGGGGGGGGGGGGGGGGGGGGGGGGGGGGGGGGGGGGGGGGGGGGGGGGGGGGGGGGGGGGGGGGGGGGGGGGGGGGGGGGGGGGGGGGGGGGGGGGGGGGGGGGGGGGGGGGGGGGGGGGGGGGGGGGGGGGGGGGGGGGGGGGGGGGGGGGGGGGGGGGGGGGGGGGGGGGGGGGGGGGGGGGGGGGGGGGGGGGGGGGGGGGGGGGGGGGGGGGGGGGCACATTAAGTGGCAGCCATTCGCCACATGGCGGCCTCTTTCTACAAGAAATACCTACAGACGACACCTGTCCTGCGACGTGTCAAGCGAGCAGGCGTGAAGCTGGCAAAATAGCCCAGCAAGGCTTGCCGGGCAAGCGACGATGTGACGTTGAGCAACGCATTTAATGCGCCCTGTCATCCTGCGGAATTAGGTATGATAGCACTGTTTGCTATTTTATCAGTGCATAATGACTACTTTGCCATTGTGGTGACCCCTTAATCTATAAAAGGAGGCCCATGGCAACCGTAGAAAGGTTAGAAGGTTGGACACCCACTCATTCATACGCGTGTAGCCACTATCGCCCTAAGGCAACACTGCCGGGCAAGTGTATTACGCTCCACCACCATTCTTCCACCATCAATCCACCAAACCAGGAGTAGGGTTTTACGCCTCACGGCAGCCCGAACCTGGGTAAAATTGCCCGCATGATCTCTGTCGTGCTTCCCCACGTTCTTCTGCTCTTTGTGCAACGTGCCATCCCCCCGCCGAACCAGCAAGGGACCTTTGGTCCCATAGGTGGCCGTGGTTTCCCGCGCCAACTTCCCAACTGGCTGAGATGGATATGAAGAGCTAGAGCTTTACCGCCGACGAGCATGAGGTCGCTAGTGCCAGACTAACTAAGTTCTTTGACGATCTTATTGAGGCGCTCAAGACGTATCATGAAGACATAAGCGCCTCCTTTGCCAATGAGTCCCGGCAAGTCGCACGCGGTGTCCTTTATGTAGTAATGCTCAACCTCGCTCACCGCAACCCTGGACTTGACCTCTCAAAGATCTTTAGGAAGCTGCTAGAGAACACAGATGTCACAATCGCCGCCAAGATTGCAGAGCCTCTTGCCGACAAGGTACTCAGGGTCCCCAGGATCCAGGGTGATCGCCGCGACTAGGCTTATCGTTGTACCCATCGATGTGCTATCATGCGAAATAGTTGTCCTTATGTTAGGCCCATGCTAGCTTTGTGATGTAATATGACTTTAAGCAGGTGTATGAATGCATGCTATTCCCTCATTTCGCTGTTTCTTGTCATTGTATAATTGGGTCCCCTACGCATGTCGGAAGCTTGCCGGGGCAAACACTGCCCGCCAGTGCTTTGGGGATGGATCCCTAGCGGTCTGCTGGTAGTATTGCCACCGGCAAGTTCTCCTACGACGTTTTGAATGATGTGACTTAAATTTGTTCAGCGGATTCAAAACAAAGAAAGGGCGCGAGTGATCACGGTAAGGTTCCCTCGCGTGCAGGTTCCTTATAAAAACAGAAAATTGAACAAGGGAAATCGCATAACGCAATAAATGAATCTTAAGTCAAAAAAATTTCAACTTAGCTTTCTGTGTTGTACTTCTTGTCGTGTGAAATGAATGCCGGGGGGGGGGGGGGGGGGGGGGGGGGGGGGGGGGGGGGGGGGGGGGGGGGGGGGGGGGGGGGGGGGGGGGGGGGGGGGGGGGGGGGGGGGGGGGGGGGGGGGGGGGGGGGGGGGGGGGGGGGGGGGGGGGGGGGGGGGGGGGGGGGGGGGGGGGGGGGGGGGGGGGGGGGGGGGGGGGGGGGGGGGGGGGGGGGGGGGGGGGGGGGGGGGGGGGGGGGGGGGGGGGGGGGGGGGGGGGGGGGGGGGGGGGGGGGGGGGGGGGGGGGGGGGGGGGGGGGGGGGGGGGGGGGGGGGGGGGGGGGGGGGGGGGGGGGGGGGGGGGGGGGGGGGGGGGGGGGGGGGGGGGGGGGGGGGGGGGGGGGGGGGGGGGGGGGGGGGGGGGGGGGGGGGGGGGGGGGGGGGGGGGGGGGGGGGGGGGGGGGGGGGGGGGGGGGGGGGGGGGGGGGGGGGGGGGGGGGGGGGGGGGGGGGGGGGGGGGGGGGGGGGGGGGGGGGGGGGGGGGGGGGGGGGGGGGGGGGGGGGGGGGGGGGGGGGGGGGGGGGGGGGGGGGGGGGGGGGGGGGGGGGGGGGGGGGGGGGGGGGGGGGGGGGGGGGGGGGGGGGGGGGGGGGGGGGGGGGGGGGGGGGGGGGGGGGGGGGGGGGGGGGGGGGGGGGGGGGGGGGGGGGGGGGGGGGGGGGGGGGGGGGGGGGGGGGGGGGGGGGGGGGGGGGGGGGGGGGGGGGGGGGGGGGGGGGGGGGGGGGGGGGGGGGGGGGGGGGGGGGGGGGGGGGGGGGGGGGGGGGGGGGGGGGGGGGGGGGGGGGGGGGGGGGGGGGGGGGGGGGGGGGGGGGGGGGGGGGGGGGGGGGGGGGGGGGGGGGGGGGGGGGGGGGGGGGGGGGGGGGGGGGGGGGGGGGGGGGGGGGGGGGGGGGGGGGGGGGGGGGGGGGGGGGGGGGGGGGGGGGGGGGGGGGGGGGGGGGGGGGGGGGGGGGGGGGGGGGGGGGGGGGGGGGGGGGGGGGGGGGGGGGGGGGGGGGGGGGGGGGGGGGGGGGGGGGGGGGGGGGGGGGGGGGGGGGGGGGGGGGGGGGGGGGGGGGGGGGGGGGGGGGGGGGGGGGGGGGGGGGGGGGGGGGGGGGGGGGGGGGGGGGGGGGGGGGGGGGGGGGGGGGGGGGGGGGGGGGGGGGGGGGGGGGGGGGGGGGGGGGGGGGGGGGGGGGGGGGGGGGGGGGGGGGGGGGGGGGGGGGGGGGGGGGGGGGGGGGGGGGGGGGGGGGGGGGGGGGGGGGGGGGGGGGGGGGGGGGGGGGGGGGGGGGGGGGGGGGGGGGGGGGGGGGGGGGGGGGGGGGGGGGGGGGGGGGGGGGGGGGGGGGGGGGGGGGGGGGGGGGGGGGGGGGGGGGGGGGGGGGGGGGGGGGGGGGGGGGGGGGGGGGGGGGGGGGGGGGGGGGGGGGGGGGGGGGGGGGGGGGGGGGGGGGGGGGGGGGGGGGGGGGGGGGGGGGGGGGGGGGGGGGGGGGGGGGGGGGGGGGGGGGGGGGGGGGGGGGGGGGGGGGGGGGGGGGGGGGGGGGGGGGGGGGGGGGGGGGGGGGGGGGGGGGGGGGGGGGGGGGGGGGGGGGGGGGGGGGGGGGGGGGGGGGGGGGGGGGGGGGGGGGGGGGGGGGGGGGGGGGGGGGGGGGGGGGGGGGGGGGGGGGGGGGGGGGGGGGGGGGGGGGGGGGGGGGGGGGGGGGGGGGGGGGGGGGGGGGGGGGGGGGGGGGGGGGGGGGGGGGGGGGGGGGGGGGGGGGGGGGGGGGGGGGGGGGGGGGGGGGGGGGGGGGGGGGGGGGGGGGGGGGGGGGGGGGGGGGGGGGGGGGGGGGGGGGGGGGGGGGGGGGGGGGGGGGGGGGGGGGGGGGGGGGGGGGGGGGGGGGGGGGGGGGGGGGGGGGGGGGGGGGGGGGGGGGGGGGGGGGGGGGGGGGGGGGGGGGGGGGGGGGGGGGGGGGGGGGGGGGGGGGGGGGGGGGGGGGGGGGGGGGGGGGGGGGGGGGGGGGGGGGGGGGGGGGGGGGGGGGGGGGGGGGGGGGGGGGGGGGGGGGGGGGGGGGGGGGGGGGGGGGGGGGGGGGGGGGGGGGGGGGGGGGGGGGGGGGGGGGGGGGGGGGGGGGGGGGGGGGGGGGGGGGGGGGGGGGGGGGGGGGGGGGGGGGGGGGGGGGGGGGGGGGGGGGGGGGGGGGGGGGGGGGGGGGGGGGGGGGGGGGGGGGGGGGGGGGGGGGGGGGGGGGGGGGGGGGGGGGGGGGGGGGGGGGGGGGGGGGGGGGGGGGGGGGGGGGGGGGGGGGGGGGGGGGGGGGGGGGGGGGGGGGGGGGGGGGGGGGGGGGGGGGGGGGGGGGGGGGGGGGGGGGGGGGGGGGGGGGGGGGGGGGGGGGGGGGGGGGGGGGGGGGGGGGGGGGGGGGGGGGGGGGGGGGGGGGGGGGGGGGGGGGGGGGGGGGGGGGGGGGGGGGGGGGGGGGGGGGGGGGGGGGGGGGGGGGGGAGCTCAAGAAGCTTGGCCTGATCCAGGAAATTAATGCGAGGGGTCCTCAAGTCAGAATTAGGCGTCTTGCCAATGATAAGGCAGTCCAGATACATAAGAAGCGGCGCGATGGCACAGCTTGTGACAACTTTTCCTTTGCTAGTACCTTGCTGATACCTAACAACAGCACTTCGAATATCATCAACAACCAACTGGCAGTAGTCCATATCTGCCATATCCTCAAACACAAGATTCTCAGCCATTGCTGCCTCCCTGGACACTCGTGTAAACATTCCAGGAATAACCACCTTCAAAAACAATCAGGTAAAACACCTGCGGAGCAAGATCATCCTTCGTCTCATCCTTCACAAGTTCCCCGAGGATATTCCGCAGATCCTTTTTCTTGATGTCGTCACTCCTAGCGTATCCAAGTGTGCCCTTCAGCCTCATGATAGCATCATCGAACCCATCATTCGAGGGCCTAGGAGGGGTACGATTACCTTGAGGGAATCCAAACAGATGGTGAATAGCATCACTTGTAATATGCAGAACCTTGTTTGCCTCACCCATGTCCAGAATCATGGTTGTAGGGCCAATCCTCATGTAGATGTTGCCCATCAAGGATGAGAAATGTTGGAATCAACCTTCAAGTCAAACACACAACCAAAACTAGCCGTGATAACCCTCGTCTTGTGCCTAAGTTGTAGCATTTTCGCACACGTCTTGACCTCTTTCAGTGAGCAGCGAATCGTCTTGTGAAAATGTTTCGCCGGGGGGGGGGGGGGGGGGGGGGGGGGGGGGGGGGGGGGGGGGGGGGGGGGGGGGGGGGGGGGGGGGGGGGGGGGGGGGGGGGGGGGGGGGGGGGGGGGGGGGGGGGGGGGGGGGGGGGGGGGGGGGGGGGGGGGGGGGGGGGGGGGGGGGGGGGGGGGGGGGGGGGGGGGGGGGGGGGGGGGGGGGGGGGGGGGGGGGGGGGGGGGGGGGGGGGGGGGGGGGGGGGGGGGGGGGGGGGGGGGGGGGGGGGGGGGGGGGGGGGGGGGGGGGGGGGGGGGGGGGGGGGGGGGGGGGGGGGGGGGGGGGGGGGGGGGGGGGGGGGGGGGGGGGGGGGGGGGGGGGGGGGGGGGGGGGGGGGGGGGGGGGGGGGGGGGGGGGGGGGGGGGGGGGGGGGGGGGGGGGGGGGGGGGGGGGGGGGGGGGGGGGGGGGGGGGGGGGGGGGGGGGGGGGGGGGGGGGGGGGGGGGGGGGGGGGGGGGGGGGGGGGGGGGGGGGGGGGGGGGGGGGGGGGGGGGGGGGGGGGGGGGGGGGGGGGGGGGGGGGGGGGGGGGGGGGGGGGGGGGGGGGGGGGGGGGGGGGGGGGGGGGGGGGGGGGGGGGGGGGGGGGGGGGGGGGGGGGGGGGGGGGGGGGGGGGGGGGGGGGGGGGGGGGGGGGGGGGGGGGGGGGGGGGGGGGGGGGGGGGGGGGGGGGGGGGGGGGGGGGGGGGGGGGGGGGGGGGGGGGGGGGGGGGGGGGGGGGGGGGGGGGGGGGGGGGGGGGGGGGGGGGGGGGGGGGGGGGGGGGGGGGGGGGGGGGGGGGGGGGGGGGGGGGGGGGGGGGGGGGGGGGGGGGGGGGGGGGGGGGGGGGGGGGGGGGGGGGGGGGGGGGGGGGGGGGGGGGGGGGGGGGGGGGGGGGGGGGGTTATTGTTTGTTTATAATGAAATTTGGTTGAACTTCTGTTCTGCGCATTTGTTTTACTGCTTTGTTGTATATTGTTGAACTTCTGGACATTCATCTTATATGTAGTAGCCCCTCCGGTGTAGATTGTTCTATATTTAGTATGTAAATTTGTAGATTGTTCGTTGTGTTTACTGCTTTGTTAGGTATTGTTGAACTTCTGGGTATTGGACATTGATGTAAAAGTAGAACTCCCTTTGGTGTAGGATTGTGGATAAGAACTCAACTGCCTTTTTACTTGCATTTTTTTTAGTTGGTGATGAATCGAATAGTTCTAAAAAAAACCTGCGATCAAGATGGAGCTTCAGAAGTTAATACTGATGCTCCAATATCTGATGCGGCTAAATCACCCATTATTCCTTTGACTGTGATTGCTGAGGTTGCTTCGAGCCTTGAGAATATTTCAAGCCTCGAGGATCTTGCTTCTGCAGCTCTTGCTTCACCTAGTATGTGCAAATCCTTTTCTTTTCATTTTAAATTCTTGAGCCATGTTTTTTTAGCTTGTTCCCATCGGGTGTTTTTGACTCTGTTCCTGACTTTTTTATTTTTTGTTTTTACTTTTTTGTGTTCTTGCAGATGTGTCCACAGAGGAGGAAGCTGTGAACACCATCAATGATGTTCTATCTGAGTTGGATTTATCAAGAAACACTGCTGCTGCTGAGCAGGGTGCTCCGTCGGTCGAAGGTTGTGATTCCGTTCTGGATCCTTTGGGCTCTCTTCAGATGTCAGAGACGCAGTCGCAGTCTGTTGATGGCACTGAACCTGTCACGCAACCTGAGGATGCGCCTCTTCAGCTTCTTCTGGAGGACCAACGCAAGAGGAAGAAGCAAGAAGATTTTGAGAAGAAGAGCGCGGCCCGCCTTCAAAATATGTTGATGTTTCTGAGCTCACGGTTGGGCATTGCTCTGTTGCTGAGGAAGACGTGCCGTGTGGCACTAATGGCACGGTTGTCCCTGTTAAGAAGAAAATCAAGAAGACCGCTGCGAGGAAGCATTTAGTTGGTGAAGTTACTCCTCGGAGGAGCCCACGTGTTTCAAGGCCTGCAGAACTTGCTGAAGATGAAGGGCTAGGCCTCGGTGGTACTCCACGCCGTAGTCCTCGTGTGCTTGCCAGTGCCGCGCCTACACCTTCTCCGCTTGGTGCTGGTGCATCTGGTAAGGGGAAGAAATGTGGTGTCAAGCGCAAGGTTGCACCTGCAAAGGTCAACAAGGGTGAGAAGAAGCGTTCTCGTGTTAATCCAGAGGACAAGGATGATGCTGATTTCAATGTTGATGACGAGGACGACGATGATGATGATGCTGCCGCTAATCAGGTATGAATGTCTCTTGTTTACCGCTTTTTAGAGCATTTGTCTCTATTGTTGTAGTTTTTGTGTTTTTAGCACTGCCTTGGCATACATAGCTGACCTTCTGCTTCATATAGACGAATAAATTAGCCGAACTGCTTTGCTTTTATGGTATTACTGCCTTTGTGTACATAGTTGGACTTCTGAATATATACATGAAGAAATTAGCTTAACTTGTTGGTATACATGTTTTATTACTGCCTTGGTGTACATGGTTGAACTTCTGCTATGTAAATTTCCAACATTTTGAAAGCATCTTTACTTCTGGTCATACATGGTTGTACTGCCTATGTAGACATAGTTGGACTTCTGAAATGTACGGCGTATGTAAGCATTAGTGGAATTTTGGTGTAGCTTGTGTATCTAATTGTTCTGCCTTTTTTCCTTGTCATTGTATTTTTTTCAGTGTCAGCTTGTGGAGCGGCCCGAGAGGAGGAAGAGAGGAGGCAAAGCGCCCGAAGAAGGTGGCCAAGGAGGAGATGAGGCGAAACATTTAAACAAGACGGTTCGCTGCTCACTAAGAGAGGTCAAGACGTGTGCAAAAATGCTACAACTTAGGCACAAGACGAGGGTTATCAAGGCTGGTTTTGGTTGTGTGTTTGACTTGAAGGTTGATTCCGACATTTCTCGTCCTTTGATGGGCAACATCTACACGAGGATTGACCCTACAACCATGATTCTGGACATGGGTGAGGCGAACAAGGTTCTGCGTATTACAAGTGATGCTATTCACCATCTGTTTGGATTCCCTCAAAGTAATCGTACCCCTCCTAGGCCCTCGAATGATGGGTTTGATGATGCTGTTATGAGGCTGAAGGGCAAGCTTGGGTACAGAGGATCTGCGGAATATCCTCGCTGAACTTGTGAAGGATGAGACGAAGGATGATCTTGCTCTGCAGATGTTTTACCTGATTGTTTTCATGAAGGTGGTTATTCCTGGAATGTCTACACGAGTGTCCAGGGAGGCAGCAATGGCTGAGAATCTTGTGTTTGAGGATATGGCAGATAAGGACACTACAAAAAAAATACACTTCCGTGATGATACATGTTTGTCACAGTAGGTCATGTTTTCTATCATGCATGTACATCCATGACAAATTTATGACAGAATTAAGATAGTCATACCTGTGCTGTCGTAGAAGTGTTCCATGACATTACCAAAATTATCATCACGGAAGTGTCCACTTCCATAACGATAAATCGCGCGTCACAGAAGTGCTTTCATCAAGGGTGACCGACACGTGGCATCCACTGTAATGGAACGCCGTTAAGATATCGGGTCCTGTTTTGGATCCGATAACCCGTTAACAGCCCCGACCAATGGGGATTTTCCACGTGTAAAATCATCATTGGCTGGAGGAAACATGTGTCGGCTCACCGTTGGGACAGATGTCATCCACTCATTGGACCCAAAGCGCCTATCATACGTCGACATGTGGCACGGCCCAACAGAGGCCCATATAGGTTAAAAAGGCCGGCACAGTCAAAGGCCCGTAGTACTTACTCAGGTACTAGTGGGCCAGTCCAATAACAGCCTGCTTAATAAAGGCCCATTTATGGCCCGAAGCCAGATCTGGCCCGTTAATTGTTCGCCGAATATTTGGGCCCATTTACGGCCCGAAGCTAGATCTGGCCCGTTAATTGTTCGCCGAATATTTGGGCCCAATTACAGCCCAGTGGCTTTCGGCCTGTTAGAGGCCCGATGTAGACATGGGCCCATTTCAGCCCGGTGTGACTTTCGGCCTGGGAATGGCCCGTGCTGCCCATGGGCCATATATGGTCCGACGGGACATCGGGCCCACTAACGGCCCGTGATAAAGGTGGCAACAGTTAAGCCCAACGTGACTTTGGGCCTGTTAAAGGCCTGTCGCATAATTCAGCCCGTTGATGTCTGTACTAAGCTTTCAGCCTCTTAAAGGCCCATGATATTAGTGGGCCAACTAAGGCCCGAGATATGTTTCGGCCTGGTAACTGCCCGTGATATAACTGGGCCCAAAAAGGCCCGGTCTACATTTCAGCCTACTGAAGGCCCGCCGACGACTAGTGAAAATTGAGGCCCAATATGCATTTCGGCCTGCTAAAGGCCCATGGTTTCATCTGGGCCGTAACAGGCCAGTACAATATTCAGCCTGTTAATGGCCAACGCTACCTGGGCCAAACTAAGCGCTGGGTCACAAAAGGCCCAACTAAAATATAGGCCGGTGTAAGTTGTGGGCCTCGCGTAAAGTGTGAAGGCCCCAATCATTCGGGCCCAAGAAAGATGCAGGCCGGCCCAATTGTGGCCCGCTAAACACCAGGCCCGTTAGAGGCGAATGTTTTGGCCCGGTCGACTACATCTGATTTTTTTTCAGATAGCGAATGATGGCAGTAACTAGTAGGAATTAAGAACAAACCTACTCTATACAATAAAGAAATTACGGCATAGTAACTAAGAATAAACCTACACTATACAATAAAGGATTTATGGTATATTACATCCACTGGGCATCGAAGTTCGCCACCAGTGATCATAAAGCGCAACAAAGAAGCAGATTACAAAAACTGGGCACCATTGCAGCGTAACAAAATAATACTGAACCGAGACCATTTCCAAGACAGTTCAAGAAAGGTTAGCCTTGCGCGGGAACTGCTGCGCAAGCTGCTGAGCAAGGCTGTGAGACCGGCCTAGCATGTCGGTCATATCTTCCAGGTGTAGCTATTTAGCGATGAGGTTCTCATTGGTGTTCTCCACAATCTTTCTTAGAGATAGGACTTCAAGTCGAAGTTGAGTTGCAGAATGCCTTTCTGCTAGAACTTGGGACTGAAGAAGTCGAACTGATTCAGACAACGAATTCTGTGAGCTTGTCTGACTGCTAGTCTCAAGTAACTTGAACACTGCATCAAGACAAGACTTTGGGGTTGTCTCGCTATCTTCAAGATGTTTTGCCTTCTTTGCTGCAATATATGTTGGGTTTGTCGCATAGCCTTCAGCAGACTTGTGCATGCCATCAGGCATATCACCCTGAAACAAAGCAGGGGGGGGGGGGGGGGGGGGGGGGGGGGGGGGGGGGGGGGGGGGGGGGGGGGGGGGGGGGGGGGGGGGGGGGGGGGGGGGGGGGGGGGGGGGGGGGGGGGGGGGGGGGGGGGGGGGGGGGGGGGGGGGGGGGGGGGGGGGGGGGGGGGGGGGGGGGGGGGGGGGGGGGGGGGGGGGGGGGGGGGGGGGGGGGGGGGGGGGGGGGGGGGGGGGGGGGGGGGGGGGGGGGGGGGGGGGGGGGGGGGGGGGGGGGGGGGGGGGGGGGGGGGGGGGGGGGGGGGGGGGGGGGGGGGGGGGGGGGGGGGGGGGGGGGGGGGGGGGGGGGGGGGGGGGGGGGGGGGGGGGGGGGGGGGGGGGGGGGGGGGGGGGGGGGGGGGGGGGGGGGGGGGGGGGGGGGGGGGGGGGGGGGGGGGGGGGGGGGGGGGGGGGGGGGGGGGGGGGGGGGGGGGGGGGGGGGGGGGGGGGGGGGGGGGGGGGGGGGGGGGGGGGGGGGGGGGGGGGGGGGGGGGGGGGGGGGGGGGGGGGGGGGGGGGGGGGGGGGGGGGGGGGGGGGGGGGGGGGGGGGGGGGGGGGGGGGGGGGGGGGGGGGGGGGGGGGGGGGGGGGGGGGGGGGGGGGGGGGGGGGGGGGGGGGGGGGGGGGGGGGGGGGGGGGGGGGGGGGGGGGGGGGGGGGGGGGGGGGGGGGGGGGGGGGGGGGGGGGGGGGGGGGGGGGGGGGGGGGGGGGGGGGGGGGGGGGGGGGGGGGGGGGGGGGGGGGGGGGGGGGGGGGGGGGGGGGGGGGGGGGGGGGGGGGGGGGGGGGGGGGGGGGGGGGGGGGGGGGGGGGGGGGGGGGGGGGGGGGGGGGGGGGGGGGGGGGGGGGGGGGGGGGGGGGGGGGGGGGGGGGGGGGGGGGGGGGGGGGGGGGGGGGGGGGGGGGGGGGGGGGGGGGGGGGGGGGGGGGGGGGGGGGGGGGGGGGGGGGGGGGGGGGGGGGGGGGGGGGGGGGGGGGGGGGGGGGGGGGGGGGGGGGGGGGGGGGGGGAAAAATCGAAGCAAAAAATAAAAAAAGTCATGAAGAAAAACAAAAACAAACGACATGAACAAGCTAAAAAAACATGGCTGAAAACTTTAAAATGAAAAGAAAAGGGGTTTCACATACTAGGTGAAGCAAGAGCTGCAGAAGCAAGATCCTCGAGGCTTGAAACATTCTCAAGGCTCGAAGCAACCTCGGCAATCAAAGTCAAAGGGATAATAGGTGATTTAGCCGCATCAGATATTGGAGCATCAGTATTAACCTCTGAAGCTCCATCTTGATCGCAGGCATTTTTTTCAGAACTATTCAACTCATCACCAACTACAAAAAATGCAAGTAAAAAGGCAGCTGAGTTCTAATGCACAATCCTACACCAAAGGGACTTCTACTTTGACAACAATGTCCAATAACAAGAAGTTCAACAATACCTAACAAAGCAGTAAACACAACAAACAAACTAAAATCTACACACTAACTATAAAAACAATCTACACTCAGAGGGGCTACTACATATAACATGAATGTCCAGAAGTTCAACGATATATAACAAAGTAGTAAACACAAAATGTGCATAACAGAAGTTCAACCAAATTTCATTATGAACAAACAATAATTAAAACCAGAAGTTCAACTATGTGACCCAAGCAAATAGCACATAAAAAATATGTAGCATGACCACAAATAGTATTTCACAGCCAAACTAAATATCAATACCATGAACATGATAACAAATAAAAAAACAAAAGATATACACTATAAATATGAATCATTTGGGAAGTCCAACAACACTTGGTGACATAGTTTCACCTGCAAATCATCAACTAAAAAGTAAAGCAACACTACTAACTCAAGCTAAGGGTAAAAAGCATACACATAACCTTTCTTAGAAGTTCACACTAATAAGAATGGCAGTCCAACAAGAAAACTAAATGAAGATATGGGCAGACATATATAAGAATACTGCTTTAAAATACAAGATCCAACTACATTAAGATACCTGGAGAAGGTTTGGA
This sequence comes from Thinopyrum obtusiflorum, assembly GCA_036873465.1. Classification (NCBI taxonomy): domain Eukaryota; kingdom Viridiplantae; phylum Streptophyta; class Magnoliopsida; order Poales; family Poaceae; genus Thinopyrum; species Thinopyrum obtusiflorum. The sequence continues at coordinate 21,250 of JAAAWM010009810.1, forward strand.
AGCCATGACAACACAACGCCCTTGACGAATGAAACTCCAAACCCTAGAACAACCTACTAAAAACAGGGGATAGAATGCATATAGTTAGCAGGTAGAAACTCATACAACAAATACAAAAAACAACTAAATGAAACCCTAGGATGAAACAACTAGATAATATCAACAAGTATGAAAACATGAACAGTAGCACATATAGGCAAGCACAAACAAAAAAGAATCCAGAAACTAACTAGCATGTGACAGACACAATCTAGACTTCGAAATCAACAATACTAAGACAATTAGATACATCAGATTCAGCATGAACCATCACACCACACCCTCTCTCACATGCATCTGGGGGGGGGGGGGGGGGGGGGGGGGGGGGGGGGGGGGGGGGGGGGGGGGGGGGGGGGGGGGGGGGGGGGGGGGGGGGGGGGGGGGGGGGGGGGGGGGGGGGGGGGGGGGGGGGGGGGGGGGGGGGGGGGGGGGGGGGGGGGGGGGGGGGGGGGGGGGGGGGGGGGGGGGGGGGGGGGGGGGGGGGGGGGGGGGGGGGGGGGGGGGGGGGGGGGGGGGGGGGGGGGGGGGGGGGGGGGGGGGGGGGGGGGGGGGGGGGGGGGGGGGGGGGGGGGGGGGGGGGGGGGGGGGGGGGGGGGGGGGGGGGGGGGGGGGGGGGGGGGGGGGGGGGGGGGGGGGGGGGGGGGGGGGGGGGGGGGGGGGGGGGGGGGGGGGGGGGGGGGGGGGGGGGGGGGGGGGGGGGGGGGGGGGGGGGGGGGGGGGGGGGGGGGGGGGGGGGGGGGGGGGGGGGGGGGGGGGGGGGGGGGGGGGGGGGGGGGGGGGGGGGGGGGGGGGGGGGGGGGGGGGGGGGGGGGGGGGGGGGGGGGGGGGGGGGGGGGGGGGGGGGGGGGGGGGGGGGGGGGGGGGGGGGGGGGGGGGGGGGGGGGGGGGGGGGGGGGGGGGGGGGGGGGGGGGGGGGGGGGGGGGGGGGGGGGGGGGGGGGGGGGGGGGGGGGGGGGGGGGGGGGGGGGGGGGGGGGGGGGGGGGGGGGGGGGGGGGGGGGCCTATAGATAAATGAATGCACCATTTGAATGCATCTATTATAATTAGATAACTTCACACGATAGCACTGTTGATATCCTTAAAACCAAAAATAGATGGCAAATGCACTACCAAAGGAAGAAAAATACATACATAAATATGCACCTAAAAAACAACAGAAAGAAGTTCAAAAAATAAAGAATAGAAGTTCAAGTACTCTAATAAAAGAAGTAATGGCATAAGAATAAATAAACCATAAGAAACAAAATGAAGAAGTTCAAGTACAGAAACAGATGAAGTTCATATCTAACACTAAACCATAATAACCCTAAACCCTAAAAACCCTAAGATAGATAGTGGGGTCACGGATGTGACGGACTCGCCTCCGCATGCGACGACGCGGCACGCCGCGTCGTCGCCTGCTTCGGCTCGTTCCTGTCTCGGCCTCGCAGGGGGATGGGAGGGGGGCCCGACCCCCCTCCCCCCTGCTCGGCCTCGCGCTACCGCATTGGTCAATACGCGCAATGCTGATTTGAATATCTACAAAATATTTAAATCCAAAAAATAACAACCTCAAATTTAACATGTTAAAAAGATTATCACATTGAAGTTCAGGATAGTTATTCAGTGAAGAACAACAACTATTATAAGTACAAATAACATACTAGAAAAAATAAAAATAATACGCATATCCATCGCCCAATTACATGGTTGTTCACGGGACTAAGTCAAAAAAATCCAAACAAATGCAAAGAATGAAAAGTAACATAAAAAAGAAGGAAATACAGAGGAATTGCTTTATTACTTTGCAAAGAAGGAAAAAGCAGAAGTTCACGTATAAAGAACATAGAAGTCCAGCTTCTACAAACGACCCTTACATGATCTGGAAAAAGTGCATGCATACTTGGGCTAATCCCATGATTGTTCACGAGACAAAAGTATAAAAAGGAACATCTGAAGAATTAAAAATACGAAAGGAAACCAAACAAAGAACAATATAGAGCACCATGCGCCTTCGCCTTGCAAATGTGGAATGTAATCTGGAAAACCAAAAATTCAACCATTAATAAAAAAAGAGAAGTCTAGATCTTACCAAAGACAAGTGGATGATCAAAAAACTATACCAAAACATAGACTAAGGGAAAAAGAGGGTGCATGTTCCTGTGGTCCAGCTCCACACTTACACACTAGCTACAACAAAAATTGCAGAAGAAAATCTAGTAAGGGTTTCTGATACAAAGGACTTGCTGCGTTATCTTGCAGCGAAAAGAAAAAAGAAGAAGTTCAGGTATGACGACGCAGAAGTCCAGCACAGAAACTCGGACAGACCCAACAGGATCAACTTGATCCTCCCCCGATCCCGATCCCGAGCTGCCCCAGCCCCGACAGGATCCAACGAAGGAAAAGAAGAAGTTCAGGTATGAAAACGCAGAAGTCCAGCTTGTACAACGACCATTAGAAGATCTAGAAATAATGAACAAACAAATTTGTCCAAAGCATAAAATCAACTCCACAAGATTGCAACACGTCCGCACCCCCTTGGAAATGATCTGGCAACTACCTTTTGACAACTGAAAGGACCAGAGGGTAAATTTCAAAACCGCTAAAATAACATGTGCAGAAACCCGCAGGAGTGCCAACATCAAATCGCTAGAAATCAAACCGTAAGGACCCTCCCGATTAAAAATTACGGATTAGTAAGCCTCGAGGGGGGGGGGGGGGGGGGGGGGGGGGGGGGGGGGGGGGGGGGGGGGGGGGGGGGGGGGGGGGGGGGGGGGGGGGGGGGGGGGGGGGGGGGGGGGGGGGGGGGGGGGGGGGGGGGGGGGGGGGGGGGGGGGGGGGGGGGGGGGGGGGGGGGGGGGGGGGGGGGGGGGGGGGGGGGGGGGGGGGGGGGGGGGGGGGGGGGGGGGGGGGGGGGGGGGGGGGGGGGGGGGGGGGGGGGGGGGGGGGGGGGGGGGGGGGGGGGGGGGGGGGGGGGGGGGGGGGGGGGGGGGGGGGGGGGGGGGGGGGGGGGGGGGGGGGGGGGGGGGGGGGGGGGGGGGGGGGGGGGGGGGGGGGGGGGGGGGGGGGGGGGGGGGGGGGGGGGGGGGGGGGGGGGGGGGGGGGGGGGGGGGGGGGGGGGGGGGGGGGGGGGGGGGGGGGGGGGGGGGGGGGGGGGGGGGGGGGGGGGGGGGGGGGGGGGGGGGGGGGGGGGGGGGGGGGGGGGGGGGGGGGGGGGGGGGGGGGGGGGGGGGGGGGGGGGGGGGGGGGGGGGGGGGGGGGGGGGGGGGGGGGGGGGGGGGGGGGGGGGGGGGGGGGGGGGGGGGGGGGGGGGGGGGGGGGGGGGGGGGGGGGGGGGGGGGGGGGGGGGGGGGGGGGGGGGGGGGGGGGGGGGGGGGGGGGGGGGGGGGGGGGGGGGGGGGGGGGGGGGGGGGGGGGGGGGGGGGGGGGGGGGGGGGGGGGGGGGGGGGGGGGGGGGGGGGGGGGGGGGGGGGGGGGGGGGGGGGGGGGGGGGGGGGGGGGGGGGGGGGGGGGGGGGGGGGGGGGGGGGGGGGGGGGGGGGGGGGGGGGGGGGGGGGGGGGGGGGGGGGGGGGGGGGGGGGGGGGGGGGGGGGGGGGGGGGGGGGGGGGGGGGGGGGGGGGGGGGGGGGGGGGGGGGGGGGGGGGGGGGGGGGGGGGGGGGGGGGGGGGGGGGGGGGGGGGGGGGGGGGGGGGGGGGGGGGGGGGGGGGGGGGGGGGGGGGGGGGGGGGGGGGGGGGGGGGGGGGGGGGGGGGGGGGGGGGGGGGGGGGGGGGGGGGGGGGGGGGGGGGGGGGGGGGGGGGGGGGGGGGGGGGGGGGGGGGGGGGGGGGGGGGGGGGGGGGGGGGGGGGGGGGGGGGGGGGGGGGGGGGGGGGGGGGGGGGGGGGGGGGGGGGGGGGGGGGGGGGGGGGGGGGGGGGGGGGGGGGGGGGGGGGGGGGGGGGGGGGGGGGGGGGGGGGGGGGGGGGGGGGGGGGGGGGGGGGGGGGTAAGTTAAACAAGTTTGCCTTAAGAAGGCTAGCACAAACTGGGATACAGATCGGAAGAGGCGCAGGCTTCCTGCCTGGGATCCTCCTAACTACTCCTGGTCGTCGTCAGCGGGCAGCACATAGTAGTAGGCACCTCCGGTGTAGTAGGAGTCATCGTCGACGGTGGCGTCTGGATCCTGGGCTCCAACATCTGGTTGCGACAACCAGGTAGAAGGGATATGGGGAAAAGAGGGAGAAAGCAACCGTGAGTACTCATCCAAAGTACTCGCAAGCAAGGAGCTACACTACATATGCATGGGTAAATGTGTAAAGGGCCATATCGATGGACTGAACTGCAGAAAGCCAGAATAAGAGGGGGATAGCTAATCCTGTCGAAGACTACGCTTCTGGCAGCCTCCGTCTTGTAGCATGTAGAAGAGAGTAGACTGAAGTCCTCCAAGTAGCATCGCATAGCATAACCCTAACCGATGATCCTCCCCTCGTCGCCCTGTGAGAGAGCGACCACCGGTTGTATCTGGCACTTGGCTCTACAAAAAAAATAGTCATACAAGCATCATATTACAAGCCAGGGGTCTCGAAGGCTCGAATACAAGAGCTCGATCATAGACGAGTCAGCGGAAGCAACAGGGGGGGGGGGGGGGGGGGGGGGGGGGGGGGGGGGGGGGGGGGGGGGGGGGGGGGGGGGGGGGGGGGGGGGGGGGGGGGGGGGGGGGGGGGGGGGGGGGGGGGGGGGGGGGGGGGGGGGGGGGGGGGGGGGGGGGGGGGGGGGGGGGGGGGGGGGGGGGGGGGGGGGGGGGGGGGGGGGGGGGGGGGGGGGGGGGGGGGGGGGGGGGGGGGGGGGGGGGGGGGGGGGGGGGGGGGGGGGGGGGGGGGGGGGGGGGGGGGGGGGGGGGGGGGGGGGGGGGGGGGGGGGGGGGGGGGGGGGGGGGGGGGGGGGGGGGGGGGGGGGGGGGGGGGGGGGGGGGGGGGGGGGGGGGGGGGGGGGGGGGGGGGGGGGGGGGGGGGGGGGGGGGGGGGGGGGGGGGGGGGGGGGGGGGGGGGGGGGGGGGGGGGGGGGGGGGGGGGGGGGGGGGGGGGGGGGGGGGGGGGGGGGGGGGGGGGGGGGGGGGGGGGGGGGGGGGGGGGGGGGGGGGGGGGGGGGGGGGGGGGGGGGGGGGGGGGGGGGGGGGGGGGGGGGGGGGGGGGGGGGGGGGGGGGGGGGGGGGGGGGGGGGGGGGGGGGGGGGGGGGGGGGGGGGGGGGGGGGGGGGGGGGGGGGGGGGGGGGGGGGGGGGGGGGGGGGGGGGGGGGGGGGGGGGGGGGGGGGGGGGGGGGGGGGGGGGGGGGGGGGGGGGGGGGGGGGGGGGGGGGGGGGGGGGGGGGGGGGGGGGGGGGGGGGGGGGGGGGGGGGGGGGGGGGGGGGGGGGGGGGGGGGGGGGGGGGGGGGGGGGGGGGGGGGGGGGGGGGGGGGGGGGGGGGGGGGGGGGGGGGGGGGGGGGGGGGGGGGGGGGGGGGGGGGGGGGGGGGGGGGGGGGGGGGGGGGGGGGGGGGGGGGGGGGGGGGGGGGGGGGGGGGGGGGGGGGGGGGGGGGGGGGGGGGGGGGGGGGGGGGGGGGGGGGGGGGGGGGGGGGGGGGGGGGGGGGGGGGGGGGGGGGGGGGGGGGGGGGGGGGGGGGGGGGGGGGGGGGGGGGGGGGGGGGGGGGGGGGGGGGGGGGGGGGGGGGGGGGGGGGGGGGGGGGGGGGGGGGGGGGGGGGGGGGGGGGGGGGGGGGGGGGGGGGGGGGGGGGGGGGGGGGGGGGGGGGGGGGGGGGGGGGGGGGGGGGGGGGGGGGGGGGGGGGGGGGGGGGGGGGGGGGGGGGGGGGGGGGGGGGGGGGGGGGGGGGGGGGGGGGGGGGGGGGGGGGGGGGGGGGGGGGGGGGGGGGGGGGGGGGGGGGGGGGGGGGGGGGGGGGGGGGGGGGGGGGGGGGGGGGGGGGGGGGGGGGGGGGGGGGGGGGGGGGGGGGGGGGGGGGGGGGGGGGGGGGGGGGGGGGGGGGGGGGGGGGGGGGGGGGGGGGGGGGGGGGGGGGGGGGGGGGGGGGGGGGGGGGGGGGGGGGGGGGGGGGGGGGGGAGCGACAGGGCAGGTTGGGACCACCTAGGAGAGAGGTGGGCCTGGCCCTGGTCGGCGTCTGCGGTTACTTCATAATAACACGCTTAACGAGATCTTGGTATTTGATCTGAGTTGGGTCGTTGACCTTATACGCACTAACCTCCACGTGGGACAAGATATGGGCAACCGGCGTCGTGGTATCAGCCGAAGCTCTTTTGACGTCAGCGACTGAGCGGCGCGCGCCGGGTTGGACTGGAACGCATGAACAAAGTCCTAGACATCAACAAGGTTTAATAGGATTGATATGATAGATATATCAACAAGTGCCTGTGAAGTGAGCTGGTGCTGGGTTTGGATAGAACTGCGAAGTTAAGCGTGCTCGGGCTGGAGTAGTGTGAGGATGGGTGACCTTCCGGGAAGTTTGACCACAGAGTGCGATTTGACTTGAGATTAAGCATATTGACCCGAGATTAAGCCATAGTGACCCGAGATTAAGAAAAAAGCGAAAAAAATTTGAAAAAAAAATTTAAACAAAAAATTTTGGAAATTTTTTTTTAAAAAAAATTGTTACTAATGGCGCACTTCTATGTGGTGCGCCATTAGTATACCAGATACTAGTGGCGCACCGTGGGCTATACTAATGGCGCACCAGTGGTGCGCCATTAGTAAAAAATTCTAATGGCATGGTGCTAGTGGCGCACCTGTAGTGCGCCATTAGTAGGCAAAACAGGTGCGCCACTAGTAGGCCTTTTCGTAGTAGTGTGCCACTGACAGTAGGGGCCCAGCCCCTAGAAAGTTTATTAAAAAAATAAAAAATATTAATTAATTAATTAATTAATTAATTAATTGTGATTAATAAACCTAATTAATTAACTAACCTAACTAATCTGTTAATTAAACTAATTAACTTGGTTAATTAGTTAACAGACTATGACAGCTGGGACCCACACGTCAGTTTGACCCAGTCAACGCCCTGTTGACTGCTGATGTCATGCAGACATCATGATGACATCAGCATACACTATTCTGGACAATGCTGATTTAAAATAATTAAATAAATTCTAAGAATAATTAAAACTTTAGAAAAACATAGAAAATAAACCGTAGCTCAGATGAAAATGTTTTCTACATGAAAGTTGCTCAGAACGACGAGACGAATCCAAATACGCAGCCCGTTCGTCCGCCACACATCCCTAGCATAGAAAACACGCAACATTGCTCCTCCAGTTCATCTGTCCGAAAACGCGAAACACCGGGGATACTTTCCCGGACGTTTCCCCCCTTCGTCGGTATCACCTCCTACTGTGTTAGGGCACTCCTAGCACCGTTACTTGTCATGTCATGCATCATCATGCATATGTTTGCATTATATTTATTGTTTCTTCCCCCTCTTCTCTCACTAGACACCGAGACCGACGCCGCTGCTACCCAGTACGA
>JAAAWM010009811.1:0-28776 GCA_036873465.1 Thinopyrum obtusiflorum
TCATATCGAGACATCCTCGATCTTCGAACACTTCATCCACACAAAACTCAACAGAAAGTTCGGTAAGATCGGTTAGTATAATAAAGCAAATCACTACTCTAAGTACTGTTGCAAACCAATTCATATTTTGTTTTTGCATTGTAGCTATTGTAATATAACTTCTCCATGGCTTAATCCACTGATAGAAATCGATAGTTTCATCAAAACAAGCAACATAATGCATCAAAAACAGAATCTGTCATAAACAGGACAGTCTGTAGTAATCTGAACATTCACCATACTTATGGTACTCCAAAAATTCTGACAAAATTAAGAAAAATAAACAATTTGTATAGAAAGACAGTGCAAAAAAGTTTCAGAACCGTTTGACGTTCCAGTAAAAAATGAAAAATCACGCACTACAGCCAAAGTTTCTGTCTTGCACCGCACAAACCAACAAGCAATGTAAACATCCTAAAGGCAAATCTTGGCACATTATTTTTATGATATTTGTTTTTTAACTTTATAAAAGCACACAACAGAAATAAATGACTCTCTAAAACTTCCGGGTTGTCTCCCTCGCAGCGCTTTTTTTAAAGCCATTAAGCTAGGCATAAGGTGCTCAAGTAATGAATCCACCCGGATCCCAAGGTATATCAAAGCCAAGTTTAATTAACAATGATTTGTGATTTAGTAGTGAGCACAAAGTAACATATAGCATGCAACAACGAAGTCTAACTCTCTTCCTATGCATCGGCATGTCATAAAAGAACAATTCATGCACACATAGTAAAGGCTAATGCATAGTATAAACAGTTTCTTGCAATTTTATCATATTGGAAACATGGAGAGGGGGGGGGGGGGGGGGGGGGGGGGGGGGGGGGGGGGGGGGGGGGGGGGGGGGGGGGGGGGGGGGGGGGGGGGGGGGGGGGGGGGGGGGGGGGGGGGGGGGGGGGGGGGGGGGGGGGGGGGGGGGGGGGGGGGGGGGGGGGGGGGGGGGGGGGGGGGGGGGGGGGGGGGGGGGGGGGGGGGGGGGGGGGGGGGGGGGGGGGGGGGGGGGGGGGGGGGGGGGGGGGGGGGGGGGGGGGGGGGGGGGGGGGGGGGGGGGGGGGGGGGGGGGGGGGGGGGGGGGGGGGGGGGGGGGGGGGGGGGGGGGGGGGGGGGGGGGGGGGGGGGGGGGGGGGGGGGGGGGGGGGGGGGGGGGGGGGGGGGGGGGGGGGGGGGGGGGGGGGGGGGGGGGGGGGGGGGGGGGGGGGGGGGGGGGGGGGGGGGGGGGGGGGGGGGGGGGGGGGGGGGGGGGGGGGGGGGGGGGGGGGGGGGGGGGGGGGGGGGGGGGGGGGGGGGGGGGGGGGGGGGGGGGGGGGGGGGGGGGGGGGGGGGGGGGGGGGGGGGGGGGGGGGGGGGGGGGGGGGGGGGGGGGGGGGGGGGGGGGGGGGGGGGGGGGGGGGGGGGGGGGGGGGGGGGGGGGGGGGGGGGGGGGGGGGGGGGGGGGGGGGGGGGGGGGGGGGGGGGGGGGGGGGGGGGGGGGGGGGGGGGGGGGGGGGGGGGGGGGGGGGGGGGGGGGGGGGGGGGGGGGGGGGGGGGGGGGGGGGGGGGGGGGGGGGGGGGGGGGGGGGGGGGGGGGGGGGGGGGGGGGGGGGGGGGGGGGGGGGGGGGGGGGGGGGGGGGGGGGGGGGGGGGGGGGGGGGGGGGGGGGGGGGGGGGGGGGGGGGGGGGGGGGGGGGGGGGGGGGGGGGGGGGGGGGGGGGGGGGGGGGGGGGGGGGGGGGGGGGGGGGGGGGGGGGGGGGGGGGGGGGGGGGGGGGGGGGGGGGGGGGGGGGGGGGGGGGGGGGGGGGGGGGGGGGGGGGGGGGGGGGGGGGGGGGGGGGGGGGGGGGGGGGGGGGGGGGGGGGGGGGGGGGGGGGGGGGGGGGGGGGGGGGGGGGGGGGGGGGGGGGGGGGGGGGGGGGGGGGGGGGGGGGGGGGGGGGGGGGGGGGGGGGGGGGGGGGGGGGGGGGGGGGGGGGGGGGGGGGGGGGGGGGGGGGGGGGGGGGGGGGGGGGGGGGGGGGGGGGGGGGGGGGGGGGGGGGGGGGGGGGGGGGGGGGGGGGGGGGGGGGGGGGGGGGGGGGGGGGGGGGGGAAGGGATATTTCAAAAGAATCAACGGGATCATAGCATTCATCCTTCGGTAAGAACGAAGGGACATTAAATAATGTATGAGTTGAAGAGCTACTCTCATTAAAAGGTGGGCACGGGTAGCTAATCCGCTCTTCCTCCTTTTGTTCTTCGCTCTCCTCGTCATCTTTTTCATCCAATGAGCTCACAGTTTCATCAATTTCTTCTTCCATATATAGACTCCTGCAAAATATTAGTCTCTTCTTGGACAGTGGAGACTTTCTCAATAAACTCATTAATATAAGCATTAGAAGCATAGTTTTCATAGCAATATTTAAGTATGGCAAAATTTTCAGATTCGTAAAGAGTAGTATCACACTTTTCAATCAAAGAAGAAATTTCATAAGCACCCTTAAAAGCAACAAATTCTTCAATTTGTTCAAGATCATAGTAATTATAAACACCCTTGGCATAAGAACATAATATTCCATTATCACTAAACTCACATTGCTAGGGAAGGTGTTTCTTAGGGTCTTCAGAGCAACAAGTAAAATCATGTATTTCACATAAATTCCAAGCATAGCATTGCATAGTATTAATTTGATGCTGTAAAAGTTTCCCTTTTTGAGATAAACGGTGTCACACAAAACAAGCATGCTCATCTAATTATTTTCCCTCAACTATGCTAGTTGGGTTTTCAGCATGAGCACAAATGGATCGAATATGATCCAAGTAGAAAGCTTTAGTAGTATGATAGACTTTGGGTGGTTCTTCAACCATTGGCTTAGTAGGTACAACTACTTTTTTTTGGTATTTTGTGTTTCCTACCCATAACTAAAGATAGAAAACAAGAGCACAAAATAAAAAACTACTTAGTGATAAAGCAAACAAGCACACACGAGAATATTCACCCCACACTATCCCCCCCCCCCCCCCCCCCCCCCCCCCCCCCCCCCCCCCCCCCCCCCCCCCCCCCCCCCCCCCCCCCCCCCCCCCCCCCCCCCCCCCCCCCCCCCCCCCCCCCCCCCCCCCCCCCCCCCCCCCCCCCCCCCCCCCCCCCCCCCCCCCCCCCCCCCCCCCCCCCCCCCCCCCCCCCCCCCCCCCCCCCCCCCCCCCCCCCCCCCCCCCCCCCCCCCCCCCCCCCCCCCCCCCCCCCCCCCCCCCCCCCCCCCCCCCCCCCCCCCCCCCCCCCCCCCCCCCCCCCCCCCCCCCCCCCCCCCCCCCCCCCCCCCCCCCCCCCCCCCCCCCCCCCCCCCCCCCCCCCCCCCCCCCCCCCCCCCCCCCCCCCCCCCCCCCCCCCCCCCCCCCCCCCCCCCCCCCCCCCCCCCCCCCCCCCCCCCCCCCCCCCCCCCCCCCCCCCCCCCCCCCCCCCCCCCCCCCCCCCCCCCCCCCCCCCCCCCCCCCCCCCCCCCCCCCCCCCCCCCCCCCCCCCCCCCCCCCCCCCCCCCCCCCCCCCCCCCCCCCCCCCCCCCCCCCCCCCCCCCCCCCCCCCCCCCCCCCCCCCCCCCCCCCCCCCCCCCCCCCCCCCCCCCCCCCCCCCCCCCCCCCCCCCCCCCCCCCCCCCCCCCCCCCCCCCCCCCCCCCCCCCCCCCCCCCCCCCCCCCCCCCCCCCCCCCCCCCCCCCCCCCCCCCCCCCCCCCCCCCCCCCCCCCCCCCCCCCCCCCCCCCCCCCCCCCCCCCCCCCCCCCCCCCCCCCCCCCCCCCCCCCCCCCCCCCCCCCCCCCCCCCCCCCCCCCCCAATAGTATGAAGCATAAAGCACCATGTTCAAGTAGAGGGTACAGCGGGTTGCGGGAGAGTGGACCGCTAAATATGGATGGGGGAAGGTGATGGAGTTGTTGGTGAAGATGACGGAGTTGTTGGAGTAGATCGCCATCACACGATGATTGCCCCGGCGGCATTCCGGCGCCACCGGGAGAGAGTGGGAGAGAGCCCCCCTCCTTCTTCTTCTTCCTTGGTCTGTGTGATGCCCGTATAATTAAGCTATAGTAATCCCCCGTTAATGGTGCCATGTCATCACATTACTGTTGATAATCTCGCGATGATTCAAATCCCGTTCGATTTCAAAAATTCAAAATCAAGCTAAACAATAAAAGTTTTCGAACATAAAAACTAAAATGTTCAAAGTGTGGCAAATAATCTCTGGTTATTTGTCATGTAGTAACCTATATTTCATAGTGTGTTTTTAATGCCCTAAACTTAATAAAACAGTGACCAAAGCAATAAATTAAATGCTTTTTGAATTATAAAAATACTAGACTAATTTATTTAACTACCAAACTAATCGTGGCAGTAGTCTAATTTCTAATAATAATTTAGGTTCAAGTTTTGTATTTAATAAAGCTATTCTGTTTTAAAAGGAATTAGAAACAGAAAAGTTTTAAAAGAGAAAGTTAACTAAAAAGAAACGGGAAAATAAAAGAAAAGCCCCCCCCAGCTTTCCCCCTGGGCCTTAGCCACTAGGCCGGCCGACTTACCGCCGTCCCCCCCTCTGTTCATCAGGGGGGATCGTGGCAACGCATCCACGGCGCCATGGCCGGCCGTGGACACGCGCCGGGCATCCATGCCCCCCCCGCACCTACTAGTCCCTCCCGGACGCTCCTCTCTCCCTCCCCGAAACCCTAGCCTCCCCACTCTCCCTCCTCTCGCCGCCACTCTCTCCCAAGCGCACACCCGTCGCGGCCATCGTCGCATGTTTCTCGTCCCCGTGGCGACCGGCCACCGCTAGCCGTTCCAAGACGTTCAGGAGGACCGCCGGGCTCGTCGCCGTCGTCTACAGCACCGGATCGGCATCAGGGAACCCCTGCAGTGCCACCATCGCCTTGTTCCCCTCCGCGTCGGCCGTCGTCAATCCTCGGTGAACACCACCGCTCCGGTCCTCCCCGCGTCCACGCGAGCTCGCCGTCGTCTCCCTCGCTGTGAGCCATGCCCCTTTCCCCCTCCTTCCCCTCTGTCTTCCGTTGTAGGGCCCGTCGGCGCCCACACGTGCTCGCGCTCCTATGGCCCGCAAGCGCACAACGCCGTCACTGTCGTCGCTCACTCGCGCTGGTGACTCGCATCGGCACGCGCTCGCCGGGATCCCCTACTGCGCCCCGGCCGCGTCCCGCGCCGCCCACTGCCCCCTGCTGCTGCTACTCACCTACTGCCGCTACCCAAGGCCATCGGCGTTCTCCCCTCATGCCCGCTGAAGCTCTGCTCGGCTTTCCCTCACCCCGGTTACTCCCCGCACCCGCGCCTACACGGCTGCTCCGGCCTCCGCCCGGTCGCGCCCGCGCCGTCCGCTCCACCCCCTGCACCGCGCTCGCCTCGCCCTGGTTTTGTCCCTGCTCGCCGCGCCGCCCCGCTCGTCTGCTGGCGCCGCGCTGCTGCAGCCCGCCGTTGCCTGCGCCCCACCTCACCCCTCCGCGCCGCCTTCGGCCACTGACCTCCCGCTCGTCTGGCCGCGCCGCACCGTGGCCACCGGCGCGTGCACGGCCATGGCCGAGTGGCTGCGTGGTGTGGCCTTGTGCCACTGCCGCGTGGGCCACCCCCCACTAATTAGTTTAGTTAGGACTAATTTTTAGAATTAGTTTAACCTAACTAGTCTATGACACGTGGAGCCTGCTGTTAAAATTAAAGTGTTTAAATAAATTAGGTTTGCCTAAGTCAATGACACATGGGACCCACTTGCGCAGTTCATCTATTGACTAGTCAAATATTGACTGGGTCAACTCTGCTCACTCACCCCACTTGTCATGCACTCTGGCTAGCACTGCCCTAGGTGGCAAAAGTATTTACTGTTATTTTCGAATTAAATAAATTCTAGAAAATTAGAAAAATGTTTAAATCTTTGAAAAATCATAGAAAAATATCCGTAACTCGGATTAAAATGCTTTATACATGAAAGTTGCTCAGAAAAACAAGATGAATCCGAGTACGCTCTCCGTTCATCTATCACGTGCCCCTAGCATAGCGAACATGCAATCGCCCCTTCTGTTTCATCTGTCCGAAAAATGCAAACTTCAGGAAAACATTCCCGGTTGTTTTCCCCCTTCGCCGGTATCGTGTAGCGCTGCGTTAGAACACCCCTAGCACTGCTTATCACCATGTCATGCTTAGTGATTCATCTGTGTGCTTTGTATTTACTGTTTCTTCCCCCTCTTCTCTCTGGTAGACCCCGAGACCGTTGCTGATGGCACTATGATCGACTACGTCATCGACGACCCTTCTTCCTTTCAACAAAGGTTCCAAGCAAGCAAACCCCCTTGATCATTCTGATATCGCCCATTCCATTCCCTCTCATGCTTGCATTAGATTTTGCTACTGTTATTGTTTGCTCCTATTCTGATGCATAGCCTGCTTTTGTACCCTGCTATTGTACCTTACCTGCTTATCCTAAACTGCTTAGCATAGGTTGGATAGTGATCCATCAGTGACCCCCACCTTGTCCTTGTTGCCCCTGCTTCATCATCGATGACTTGATCAACATGATCGATGATCAGAGCCCGACACCTCACATCACATCACGCCCCTTTTGTTGCTCGACTCTGCAGAGCTACTATCGAGTGCCGAGGCTGATACCTCGTAACGTACTCCAGATGATAACTCTGTAGTGTAGCTATTCGGTCATGGTCAACGAGGGTGATTCCTCCTTCACCACTCCCGATACGACTCTATCGTGTAACACCTCAAGTGTGAACCTCGAGGGTGATTCCTCATATGTTCACCTGGATGATTACATCAAGTGGATTCCTTCGAGGGTGATTCCTCAAATTCCCTCTTGATGTTTGGACACACAGTTACCCTGACTTTACTTCAGACCTTTGTTAAAGCTGGGTCGGCCCTAAGGAGTACCCATGAGTTGATGTGAAAGTCGGGCGGGCCCGGAGAGCACCCATGAGATAATTACGAGACACGGTCGGGCAGGTAGACCGCCCTAGAGAGAGAGAGGTTTGGGCCTGGCCCTTGCCGTATTTCATCGAGATGGGGCGACGGGGTTACATTATCGTGAGTCTCTGCTCGTCTCCGCGAGCTCCTAATACACTAAGGGTTTGGGTATCTGATCTGAGCTGGCCACTGGCCTTTACGCACTAACCACCACGCGGGAACAATTATGGGCACTCGGCGTCGTAGTATCAGCCAAAGCTTTGTTAGACGTCCAGTTCAGCATTGCGGCACGGCTGGGTCGGCACCATCCATGACTGTCGTGGAGCTTGGTCCACCCTGCTCGCAATGACCCGGAGTGCAACGGGCGATGGGCCCAAGACCCCGGAGTGCTTAGGATGTAGACCGGTGGGGACCTCTCTGCTGAGCCTAGGTAGGGCTACGACGTGTTGATCTTCCGAGGCCGGGCGTGGACCCAAGAAAGTGTGTCCGACCAGAGTAATCAAGCGTGATGGGTAATGTGGTGCACCCCTGCAGGGAAGTTATCTATTCGAATAGCCGTGTCCTCGGTAATGGACGCTCGGTGTTGTATCCTGATCTATTACAACTAGAAATGGTTACTTGAGACATGAGATGGATATGTTGGCTCCGGGATTGCTTTCTCGCAAGGAGTCGAGGAAGGATCTCTGGGCGTTAATTCTACAACATGCTTGTTAATTATAAAATGCTATTCTTTACTCTTCTGAATGTTGCAAGATGCTTGAAGATGCTAGTCTTCGATAGGCTAGGCTTTTCCCCTTCTATTCTGGCATTATGCAGTATAGTCCACAGATACAACCCTTCCATTTGATACCAACACATACTTAGTATAGATCTGATGCTTGCGAGTACTTTGGATGAGTACTCACGGTTGCTTTGCTACCCCTTTCCCCCTTCTTTCTTCTTTCTGGTTGTTGCAACTAGTTGGTGGATCCCAGGAGCCAGATGCCACCCCCGTCGACTACTGCTACTACCCCGAGGGTGCCTACTACTACGTGGAGACTGCCGACGACCAGGAGTAGTTAGGAGGTCCCAGGTAGGAGGCCTTGCCTCTTCGATCATTGTTGCTTTTGTGTTCGCCTTCTTAAGGCAGTCTTGTTTAACTTATGTCTGTACTCAGATATTGTTGCTTCCGCTGACTCCCTTGTGTCTCGAGCTTTTGTATTCGAGCCCTTGAGGCCCCTGGCTTGTAATATAAAGCTTGTATTATTTTAATTTGTGTCTAGAGTTGTGTTGTGATATCTTCCTGTGAGTCCCTGATCTTGATCGTACAAATTTGCGTGTATGATTAGTGTACGATTGAATCGGGGGCGTCACAGCCTCCCCCCTAGATGGGAGGAGGGTTCCCCCTCTGGTCCATGGCCTCCATGGAGGCGGAGAGGCGAGAGCCCCTCTGAGATTGGATCTGTCTCTCTGTTCTCTTCTGTTTCACGTTCCTGTTTTCTGGCCCTTCACCATTTCTTAAATTCTTGAAGATCCGTAACTTCGATTGTGCTGAAATTTTTACACGATTTTCCCCCATAAATTATCTTTCTTGCGTCCGAGGAAGGTCCCCAACCGACTTACGGGGAGGGCACAAGACACATTGGCACGCCAGGGGGTGCCCGGCGCGCCCTGGTGGGTTGTGGAGGCCATGGGCCTCTGTTTGCGTTGATTCCACCTCCTAAAAATCACAAATATTCCAAAATAATTCTCCGTAAATTTTTATCACGTTTGGACTTCGTTTGATATGGATATTCTGCGAAACAAAAAACATGCAACAAACAGGAACTGACATTGGGCATTGAATCAACAGGTTAGTCCCATAAATCATATAAAATGTTGCCAAATATATGTGAAATTTGTATAATATTGGCATGAAACAATCAAAAATTATCAATACGATGGAGACGTATCAGTAATCAACACTACTAGTCACCCACAGGTACCAATCTAAGGTTCCGGTACAAAGATTGAACACAAGAGATGAACTAGGGTTTGAGAGGAGATGGTCCTGTTGAAGATGTTGATGGAGATTGCCCTCCGAAAGATGAGAGAGTTGTTGGTGATGACGATGGCTTCGATTTCTCCCTCCGGGAGGGAAGTTCCCCCGGTGGAATCGCTCCGCTGGAGGGCAAAAGTGCTCCTGCCCAAGTTCCGCCTCGAGACGGCGGCGCTTGGTCCCGAAAGTCCCCCCTGATTTTTTCTAGGTCAAAATGACCTATATACCAGAAGATGGGCACCGGAGGTGAGCCGGGCTGAGCACAACCCACCAGGGCGTGTCTGGGGGGCATGGCGCACCCTGGTGTCTTGTGCTCACCAGGTGGCCCCCTCCGGTAGTTATTTGCTCTAGTATTTTTTATATATTCCAAAAT
Source organism: Thinopyrum obtusiflorum (assembly GCA_036873465.1). NCBI lineage: Eukaryota > Viridiplantae > Streptophyta > Magnoliopsida > Poales > Poaceae > Thinopyrum > Thinopyrum obtusiflorum. Next base: position 9,326 of record JAAAWM010009811.1, read on the forward strand.
AATTCTCGCTCTTTGTGTAAACCTTGCATATTATGAGAGAAAAGGCATTAGAATTACTCCATAAAGCATTATTATGCATAAAAACATTATAAATAACAGTAGGAAAACATGATGCAAAATGGACGTATCAACGCCCCCCAGCTTACACCTCGCTTGTCCTCAAGCCAAAAACCGAAATCGAAAAACATGCACATGCTTAGAAAGAGAGGTGTCGATAAAAACAAAATACGGACATAGAAGCATCATGCTTATTATTATAACAACAAAGAACTTTAACATAAAACTTTTTTCACACAACTTTTATCATATAACTTCTCATGAACAAGTAATAATTCATCACAACATTGAAGTATAAAGCATAAACTTTATTGAAAACCAACAAACTATGTTCTCAGTCAACTTCGCAACTACAATTCATCATATTTTCAGGAAGGGTCACGTATCGGAGCCTTTAGGCAAGTCTAGATACTCAACCATCATTTAACCTTCTATGATTGCTAACACTCACAGCATACCCATGAACAAAAAGTTTCAACCGGACACATAGAAAGATAGGGGCTTATAGTTTCGCCTCCCAACGTATTCACCTCAGGGGTGATGTCAACAATAATAACTCATGCTCACTCATATCCAACTGGATATATGTGCCTAGATCTTTCCTCGCCACATGATGCTTGCAAAAGGAGAAAAATAAAAGGGATAGGGAAGAATACTTTGACTCTTGCATAAAAGTAAATACATAAAAGTAAAAGATTGGTCCTTCGTAGAGGGAAGCAGAGGTTGCCATGCGCTTTTTGTTTGTATGCCAAATCCCTTAATGCAAAAGAACGTCACGTTGTATTGCCCCTTATGATGGCAACCTTTATTATGCAGTCTGTCACTTTTATTATTTTGCCATCACAAGTTCATACAACACTCAATTTTCTCTTACACTAAATTATCCAACACATTTAAAAGCAATTTTTATTGCCTTATTGCACCGATGACAACTTACTTGAAGGATCTTACTCAATCCATAGGTAGGTATGGTGGACTCTCAAAATAAGATTTTGGGTTTAAGGGTTTTTGGATGCGCACAGGTAGTATCTCTACTTAGTGCGGAGTTTTTGGCTAGCAAAGATATTGAGCAAGCACCACATGTTGAAGGATCTATGAAAATATAACTTCTATGTGAATATGAACAAACATAAATCATTACGTTGTCTTCCTTGTCCAACGTCAACAATTTTGACATATAATATTTAATGGGGGCTCACAATCATAAAAGATCTCCAAGATAGTGTATTTGCATGTGAATCTTCTGTTCCCTTATTAATTCTTTCATGAATTGCATCATTGACCAATGCTATGTTTGTTAATCCCCAATAAGTTTTACCACTTATACTTTTCCTTATGTGATGTCATTACTTACCATAAGATTAGCATATGATCTTTTTATTTATTTTCCTTTCTTTTTATTGAAACATAAGAGTAAAGAAACAAAACTCAAACTACTCTTTATTATATATCTCGCACACGATTACATAGATAGATAGATCACTAAGCAAGCACTCGAAAATAGATCAAACTAAACTTTTATTCAACTAAATCATGGGATAACTAAAGATCAAACTAAAATAGATAAAGGCAAAGATAGTGGGGGTGATACGATACCGGGGCACCTCCCCCAAGCTTGGAACAAGCCAAGAGGAATGCCCATACCATGAACTCAAGTCTCCTTTGTTTGGGAGGATGATGATGGTGGCGATGAGGTAGCGTCACACTTCAGGCTCAGGAGGTACTCCAATCTACGAATGATGCTCCGGAGGGTGATGACATGCTCTTGCAACAGAATATTTTCATGAGTGAGATATTTATTTTGCACATGAACCATTTCAATGGTCCTGAAAGCTTCAATTTCAGTAGGGGTAAGATGATCGTAGTATGGTTGAAGGATGTCTTCTTCTTCTGCTGTTGGAACAGCCTGCCCTACTTCTGGAACTTGACCTCCCATGACTTTCTTGACCTTATCACCCTTGATGGTTTCCTCTGGTTCCTCTCTCTTTAGTTCTATCTTCATCAACCAAGCATCCTCTTCTACTTTGTTGGAGGAGGCAGAGGACATGATGCGTGGCTTGACAGATCTAACAGAAAATAGCAAGAAGAGAAGAATAGAAGATTTCTCTGCGATACGGTGGTCAGTACGTTCGGGGGGGTATATAAAGATTTTTTATCTTGGGAAACAAGCAAACAAGAGGAAAATGGAGTCGGGAAGATTCCCGAGGTGGGCACAACCCACCTGGGCACGCCAGGCAAGGCAGGCGCACCCTGGTGTCTTGTGCCCTCCTCGGTTGCCTTCCTGGTTGTTTATTATTTTCCTAATTTTTGTAATATTCCAAAACTGACAAAAAACATTTTTGCGGATTTTTTGGAGTCCGTTTACTTACCGTATCACGTACTGATACGTCTCCAACATATCTACAATTTCTGATCGTTCCATGCTATTATATTATCCATCTTGGATGTTTTATATGCATTTATATACTATTTTATATGATTTTTGGGACTAACCTATTAACCTAGAGCCCAGTGCCAGTTTCTGTTTTTTCCTTGTTTTTGAGTATCGCAGAAAAGGAATATCAAACGGAGTCCAATTGACCTGAAAATTTACGGAGATTATTTTTGGACCAGAAGAAGCCCACGGAGCATCGGAGATGGACCAGAAGAGTCTCGAGGCCACCACGAGGGTGGAGGGCGCGCCCTACCCCCTGGGCGCGCCCCCCTACCTCGTGGCTGCCTTGGGGACCCCCTGACTTGTTCCCGACGCCAACACCTCTTATATATCCCCAAACTTCCAGAACAGAACCTAGATCGGGAGTTCCGCCGCCGCAAGCCTTTGTAGCCACCAAAAACCAATCGAGACCCTGTTCCGGCACCCTGCCGGAGGGGGGATCCATCACCGGTGGCCATCTTCATCATCCCGGTGCTCTCCATGATGATGAGGGAGTAGTTCACCCTCGGGGCTGAGGGTATGTACCAGTAGCTATGTGTTTGATCTCTCTCTCTCTCTCTCGTGTTCTTGATTTGGCATGATCTTAATGTACCGCGAGCTTTGCTATTATAGTGGGATCTTATGATGTTTCTCCCCCTCTACCTTCTTGTAATGGATTGAGTTTTCCCTTTGAAGTTATCTTATCGGATTGAGTCTTTAAGGATTTGAGAACACTTGATGTATATCTTGCATGTGCTTATCTGTGGTGACAATGGGATATTCACGTGATCCACTTGATGTATGTTTTGGTGATCAACTTGCGAGTTCAGTGACCTTGTGAACTTATGCATAGGGGTTGGCACATGTTTCGTCTTGACTCTCCGGTAGAAACTTTGGGGCACTCTTTGAAGTTCTTTGTGTTGGTTGAATAGATGAATATGAGATTGTGTGATGCATATCGTATAATCATACCCGCGGATACTTGTGGTGACATTGGAGTATCTAGGTGACATTAGGGTTTTGGTTGATGTGTGTCTTAAGGTGTTATTTTAGTACGAACTCTAGGGATGTTTGTGACACTTATAGGAATAGCCCAATAGATCAATCAGAAAGAATAACTTTGAGGTGGTTTCGTACCCTACAATAATCTCTTCGTTTGTTCTCCGCTATTAGAGACTTTGGAGTGACTCTTTGTTGCACGTTGAGGGATTGTTATATGATCTAATTATGTTATCATTGTTGAGAGAACTTGCACTAGTGAAAGTATGAACCCTAGGCCTTGTTTTGAAGCATTGCAATACCATTTTCGCTCACTTTTACCACTCGCTACCTTGCTGTTTTTATATTTTCAGATTACAAAAACATATATCTACCATCCATATTGCACTTGTATCACCATATCTTCGCCAAACTAGTGCAGCTATACAATTTACCATTGTATTGGGTGTGTTGGGGACACAAGAGACTCTTTGTTATTTGGTTGCTGGGTTGTTTGAGAGAGACCATCTTCATCCTACGCCTCCCACGGATTGATAAACCTTAGGTCATCCACTTGAGGGAAATTTGCTATTGTCCTACAAACCTCTGCACTTGGAGGCCCAACAACGTCTACAAGAAGAAGGTTGCGTAGTAGACATCAAGCTCTTTTCTGGCGCCGTTGCCGGGGAGGTTAGGTAAGTGGCACTCACATCCCGTCAACGAAGCTCTTTTCTGGCGCCGTTGCCGGGGAGGTGAGTGCTTGAAGGTATATCTTTAGATCTTGCAATCGAATCTTTTAGTTTTTTGTTTTATCACTAGTTTAGTCTATAAAAGAAAACTACAACAAAAATGGAATTGAGGTTGCCTCATATGCTTCATCTTTTTAATATCTTTCGTGAGAATAAGGATTCCGATAATTGTGCTCAATTGCTAGAGGAAGAATGCAATAAAATATTTGACATACAATCTTTGAATAACGAGCATGATTGCAATGTTATTAGTATGAATTCTTTGAATATCCATAGTACTAATGATGATTGCACTAGTCATGATAAAAATGTTTCTTATAAGCATGTCAATTTTTGTGGAGTGCATAGAGTTTGCTGTTACATACCAAAAAGGGAAGATAGATTTTGCAAGAGGCATAAGTATTTAGAAACTAAGTGTTTACAAGAGAGGCTAGATGTTTGTGCTGAAAATTTTAATATTTTTAGCCATCCTTATGAACTTTGCAATGAACGTGGTCATTTAAATCTCCAATGCAAATTGTTTCATGATCGAATCGTGTCCAAAAATTGTGATGAATTGATTTCCCTTGCGCATCATAATGAACTTAGTTTGCTTCTGGGATATGAAGAAATGAAAAGTATAACTAAGGGTATTCCAGAATATAACCTTGGGAAATTTTGTTGATTTTGATCTAGAGGAAATTTATATGTATTGTGCGGTAAATTGCATTGAGAATCCTTATATTGCCAATTACTTAAAGATAAGAAAACAAATAGAAGATGAAGAGAATACTAATGAAGGGGAAGAGGTTTCCCAATATCCTCCTATTTTTTCTTATGATGAATCAGGTAACGAGGAGGAGCCTTTTATTCAACCAATCTCATCAATAAGGAGCTCCAAAAGGGTGATTAAACCCACACATGTGAAGAAGAAAAAGAAAAGACGGAGAAGCAAAGGTAAAAAGGTATCCCTCCCAAATGATGTTGCTCCTATTATTATTATGCCTATTACTCATTGTGATGATTATGATTGGGAAAGCAATGATACTTGTTATAATCTTGAGAATCTTTTTGGCATCAACTCAGAAAGTTGTGATGATAATAATTGCTATACCATCGGTGCTATTCATATTATTAATGATGAGAGTGATTATGCTTGTGATATGCAAAGGCCCAAGCTTGGGGATGCTATGTTTGATGAGAATGAAATGTTTGAGAATTTATTTGCTGCAATTAATGTTTGTCCCAAGCTTGGGGATGCTATGTTTAATGAAGATGCTATTTTTAGTCCCCCAAGTTTAGATGTGCAAATTTATTATGATGATAGCATGCCTCCTACTTATGATGATTGCAATATTTATGAAAGTGGGTTTGGAAGAGTGTCAACTTTAGATAATAATTATCCCACTATTTTGGAGGGTGTTGAATCTTATTATAATGATAAAAGTGGATTTGGAGAGGTCACGACTTTATTTAGTAATGATTCCACTATCTTGGAAGAGGTTTCAATTGATTATGATGAGAATAAGGTTGCTACTTATGATGATTATTGTGCTGACACTTATGTTATAAAAAGTAGTAATGATTATATTTATAAAACTTGTCATGATTACGATTACCCTTTTTCTGAATATTACTCTTTTAATATGGAAACAATTTATAGTATTCAAGTTTCTTATGATACTCCCACCATTCCGAATGAGAAGAGTTTTGCTTATGTGGAGAGTAGTAAAATTTCTATGCTTATGGATCATGAAAGTAATGCTTTATGTGATAGCTATATTGTTGAATTCATTCATGATGCTACTGAAAATTATTATGAGGGAGGAATATATGCTTGTAGGAATTGCAATAATATCAAGTTTCCTCTCTATGTGTTGAAAATCTTGAAGTTTTGCTTGTTTTGCTTTCCTATGCTAGTTGATTCTTGTTCCCATAAATTATTTGCTCACAAAATCCCAATGCATAGGAAGTGGGTTAGACTTAAATGTGCTAGTCATATGCTTCATGATGCTCCCATTATGTTTCAATTCTTATCTTTTATGTGAGCATCATTGAAATCATCATGCCTAGCTAAAAGGCATTAAAGAAAAGCGCTTGTTGGGAGACAACCCAATATTTACCCTTACTGTTTTTGTTTTTTCACATGATTATTCTACTGTATTAATCATGTTTTATAGATTTTTTTTCAATAAAGTGCCAAGTAAAGCCTTTGGGATAGTGTGGATGATAGTTGACTTGATTCTGTGCAAAAACAGAAACTTTTGCGCTCAGTACAGGAAATTTGAAAATTCACTAGAATGTGCTTTTGATCTGAATTTTTTTACATAAGATTTATATACAAATTGCCTAGATTGTTCTAATTTTTCAGAATTTTTGGAGTTACATAAGTATGGAAAGTTTCCAAATTACTACAGACTGTTCTGTTTTTGACAGATTCTGTTTTCTATGTGTTGTTTGCTTATTTTGATGAATCTATGAGTAGTATCGGAGGATGTGAACCATGGAGAAGTTGGAATACAGTAGATACAACACCAATATGAATTTAGAATGAGTTCACAACAATCCCCCCCCCCCCCCCCCCCCCCCCCCCCCCCCCCCCCCCCCCCCCCCCCCCCCCCCCCCCCCCCCCCCCCCCCCCCCCCCCCCCCCCCCCCCCCCCCCCCCCCCCCCCCCCCCCCCCCCCCCCCCCCCCCCCCCCCCCCCCCCCCCCCCCCCCCCCCCCCCCCCCCCCCCCCCCCCCCCCCCCCCCCCCCCCCCCCCCCCCCCCCCCCCCCCCCCCCCCCCCCCCCCCCCCCCCCCCCCCCCCCCCCCCCCCCCCCCCCCCCCCCCCCCCCCCCCCCCCCCCCCCCCCCCCCCCCCCCCCCCCCCCCCCCCCCCCCCCCCCCCCCCCCCCCCCCCCCCCCCCCCCCCCCCCCCCCCCCCCCCCCCCCCCCCCCCCCCCCCCCCCCCCCCCCCCCCCCCCCCCCCCCCCCCCCCCCCCCCCCCCCCCCCCCCCCCCCCCCCCCCCCCCCCCCCCCCCCCCCCCCCCCCCCCCCCCCCCCCCCCCCCCCCCCCCCCCCCCCCCCCCCCCCCCCCCCCCCCCCCCCCCCCCCCCCCCCCCCCCCCCCCCCCCCCCCCCCCCCCCCCCCCCCCCCCCCCCCCCCCCCCCCCCCCCCCCCCCCCCCCCCCCCCCCCCCCCCCCCCCCCCCCCCCCCCCCCCCCCCCCCCCCCCCCCCCCCCCCCCCCCCCCCCCCCCCCCCCCCCCCCCCCCCCCCCCCCCCCCCCCCCCCCCCCCCCCCCCCCCCCCCCCCCCCCCCCCCCCCCCCCCCCCCCCCCCCCCCCCCCCCCCCCCCCCCCCCCCCCCCCCCCCCCCCCCCCCCCCCCCCCCCCCCCCCCCCCCCCCCCCCCCCCCCCCCCCCCCCCCCCCCCCCCCCCCCCCCCCCCCCCCCCCCCCCCCCCCCCCCCCCCCCCCCCCCCCCCCCCCCCCCCCCCCCCCCCCCCCCCCCCCCCCCCCCCCCCCCCCCCCCCCCCCCCCCCCCCCCCCCCCCCCCCCCCCCCCCCCCCCCCCCCCCCCCCCCCCCCCCCCCCCCCCCCCCCCCCCCCCCCCCCCCCCCCCCCCCCCCCCCCCCCCCCCCCCCCCCCCCCCCCCCCCCCCCCCCCCCCCCCCCCCCCCCCCCCCCCCCCCCCCCCCCCCCCCCCCCCCCCCCCCCCCCCCCCCCCCCCCCCCCCCCCCCCCCCCCCCCCCCCCCCCCCCCCCCCCCCCCCCCCCCCCCCCCCCCCCCCCCCCCCCCCCCCCCCCCCCCCCCCCCCCCCCCCCCCCCCCCCCCCCCCCCCCCCCCCCCCCCCCCCCCCCCCCCCCCCCCCCCCCCCCCCCCCCCCCCCCCCCCCCCCCCCCCCCCCCCCCCCCCCCCCCCCCCCCCCCCCCCCCCCCCCCCCCCCCCCCCCCCCCCCCCCCCCCCCCCCCCCCCCCCCCCCCCCCCCCCCCCCCCCCCCCCCCCCCCCCCCCCCCCCCCCCCCCCCCCCCCCCCCCCCCCCCCCCCCCCCCCCCCCCCCCCCCCCCCCCCCCCCCCCCCCCCCCCCCCCCCCCCCCCCCCCCCCCCCCCCCCCCCCCCCCCCCCCCCCCCCCCCCCCCCCCCCCCCCCCCCCCCCCCCCCCCCCCCCCCCCCCCCCCCCCCCCCCCCCCCCCCCCCCCCCCCCCCCCCCCCCCCCCCCCCCCCCCCCCCCCCCCCCCCCCCCCCCCCCCCCCCCCCCCCCCCCCCCCCCCCCCCCCCCCCCCCCCCCCCCCCCCCCCCCCCCCCCCCCCCCCCCCCCCCCCCCCCCCCCCCCCCCCCCCCCCCCCCCCCCCCCCCCCCCCCCCCCCCCCCCCCCCCCCCCCCCCCCCCCCCCCCCCCCCCCCCCCCCCCCCCCCCCCCCCCCCCCCCCCCCCCCCCCCCCCCCCCCCCCCCCCCCCCCCCCCCCCCCCCCCCCCCCCCCCCCCCCCCCCCCCCCCCCCCCCCCCCCCCCCCCCCCCCCCCCCCCCCCCCCCCCCCCCCCCCCCCCCCCCCCCCCCCCCCCCCCCCCCCCCCCCCCCCCCCCCCCCCCCCCCCCCCCCCCCCCCCCCCCCCCCCCCCCCCCCCCCCCCCCCCCCCCCCCCCCCCCCCCCCCCCCCCCCCCCCCCCCCCCCCCCCCCCCCCCCCCCCCCCCCCCCCCCCCCCCCCCCCCCCCCCCCCCCCCCCCCCCCCCCCCCCCCCCCCCCCCCCCCCCCCCCCCCCCCCCCCCCCCCCCCCCCCCCCCCCCCCCCCCCCCCCCCCCCCCCCCCCCCCCCCCCCCCCCCCCCCCCCCCCCCCCCCCCCCCCCCCCCCCCCCCCCCCCCCCCCCCCCCCCCCCCCCCCCCCCCCCCCCCCCCCCCCCCCCCCCCCCCCCCCATTTTATATGATTTTTGGGACTAACCTATTAACCTAGAGCCCAGTGCCAGTTTTTGTTTTTTCCTTGTTTTTGAGTATCGCAGAAAAGGAATATCAAACGGAGTCCAATTGACCTGAAAATTTACGGAGATTATTTTTGGACTAGAAGAAGCCCACGGAGCATCGGAGATGGACCAGAAGAGTCTCGAGGCCACCACGAGGGTGGAGGGCGCGCCCTACCCCCTGGGCGTGCCCCCTACCTCGTGGCTGCCTCGGGGACCCCCCTGACTTGTTCCTGACGCCAACACCTCTTATATATCCCCAAACTTCCAGAACAGAACCTAGATCGGGAGTTCCGCCGCCGCAAGCCTCTGTAGCCACCAAAAACCAATCGGGACCCTGTTCGGGCACCCTATCGGAGGAGGGATCCATCACCGGTGGCCATCTTCATCATCCCGGCGCTCTCCATGACGAGGAGGGAGTAGTTCACCCTCGGGGCTGAGGGTATGTACCAGTAGCTATGTGTTTGATCCCTCTCTCTCTCTCTCTCGTGTTCTTGATTTGGCATGATCTTGATGTACCGGGAGCTTTGCTATTATAGTTGGATCTTATGATGTTTCTCCCCCTCTACCTTCTGGGGGGGGGGGGGGGGGGGGGGGGGGGGGGGGGGGGGGGGGGGGGGGGGGGGGGGGGGGGGGGGGGGGGGGGGGGGGGGGGGGGGGGGGGGGGGGGGGGGGGGGGGGGGGGGGGGGGGGGGGGGGGGGGGGGGGGGGGGGGGGGGGGGGGGGGGGGGGGGGGGGGGGGGGGGGGGGGGGGGGGGGGGGGGGGGGGGGGGGGGGGGGGGGGGGGGGGGGGGGGGGGGGGGGGGGGGGGGGGGGGGGGGGGGGGGGGGGGGGGGGGGGGGGGGGGGGGGGGGGGGGGGGGGGGGGGGGGGGGGGGGGGGGGGGGGGGGGGGGGGGGGGGGGGGGGGGGGGGGGGGGGGGGGGGGGGGGGGGGGGGGGGGGGGGGGGGGGGGGGGGGGGGGGGGGGGGGGGGGGGGGGGGGGGGGGGGGGGGGGGGGGGGGGGGGGGGGGGGGGGGGGGGGGGGGGGGGGGGGGGGGGGGGGGGGGGGGGGGGGGGGGGGGGGGGGGGGGGGGGGGGGGGGGGGGGGGGGGGGGGGGGGGGGGGGGGGGGGGGGGGGGGGGGGGGGGGGGGGGGGGGGGGGGGGGGGGGGGGGGGGGGGGGGGGGGGGGGGGGGGGGGGGGGGGGGGGGGGGGGGGGGGGGGGGGGGGGGGGGGGGGGGGGGGGGGGGGGGGGGGGGGGGGGGGGGGGGGGGGGGGGGGGGGGGGGGGGGGGGGGGGGGGGGGGGGGGGGGGGGGGGGGGGGGGGGGGGGGGGGGGGGGGGGGGGGGGGGGGGGGGGGGGGGGGGGGGGGGGGGGGGGGGGGGGGGGGGGGGGGGGGGGGGGGGGGGGGGGGGGGGGGGGGGGGGGGGGGGGGGGGGGGGGGGGGGGGGGGGGGGGGGGGGGGGGGGGGGGGGGGGGGGGGGGGGGGGAACTTTCACGCAATATATGAGCGCGAGCCATGGACATAGCACTATAGGTGGAACAGAATATGATGATGGAGGTTGTGTGGAGAAGACAAAAAAAAGAAAGTCTCACATCAACGCAGCTAATCAACGGGCTATGGAGATGCCCATCAATTGATGTCAATGCGAGGAGTAGGGATTGCCATGCAACGGATGCACTAGAGCTATAAATGTATGAAAGCTCAACAAAAGAAACTAAGTGGGTGTGCATCCAACTTGCTTGCTCACGAAGACCTAGGGCATTTTGAGGAAGCCCATCGTTGGAATATACAAGCCAAGTTCTATAATGAAAAATTCCCACTAGTATATGAAAGTGACAAAATAAGAGACTCTCTATCATGAAGATCATGGTGCTACTTTGAAGCACAAGTGTGGAAAAAAAAGGATAGTAACATTGTCCCTTCTCTCTTTTTCTCTCATTTTTTTTTGTTTGGGCCTTCTCCCTTTTTTTTAGGCCTCTTTTTTTTCGTCCGGAGTCTCATCCCGACTTGTGGGGGAATCATAGTCTCCATCATCCTTTCCTCACATGGGACAATGCTCTAATAATGAAGATCATCACACTTTTATTTACTTACAACTCAAGAATTACAACTCGATACTTAGAACAAAATATGACTCTATGTAGATGCCTCCGGCGGTGTACCGGGATGTGCAATGAATCAAGAGTGACATGTATAAAAAATTATGAACGGTGGCTTTGCCACAAATACGATGTCAACTACATGATCATGCAAGGCAATATGACAATGATGAAGCGTGTCATAATAAACGGAACGGTGGAAAGTTGCATGGCAATATATCTCGGAATGGCTATGGAAATGCCATAATAGGTAGGTATGGTGGCTGTTTTGAGGAAGATATAAGGAGGCTTATGTGTGATAGAGCGTATCATATCACAGGGTTTGGATGCACCGGCGAAGTTTGCACCAACTCTCGAGGTGAGAAAGGGCAATGCACGGTACCGAAGAGGCTAGCAATGATGGAAGGGTGAGAGCGCGTATAATCCATGGACTCAACATTAGTCATAAAGAACTCACATACTTATTGCAAAAATCTACAAGTCATCAAAACCAAGCACTACGCGCATGCTCCTAGGGGGATAGATTGGTAGGAAAAGACCATCGCTCGTCCCGGACCGCCACTCATAAGGAAAGCAATCAAAGAACACCTCATGCTTCAAATTTGTCACACAACGGTTACCATACGTGCATGCTACGGGACTTGCAAACCTCAACACAAGTATTTCTCAATTTCACAATTACTCAACTAGCACGACTCTAATATCACCATCTTTATATCTCAAAACAATTATCAAGTATCAAACTTCTCATAGTATTTAATGCACTCTATATGAAAGTTTTTATTATACCCATCTTGGATGCCTATCATATTAGGACTAGTTTCATAACCAAAGCAAATTACCATGCTGTTCTAAAAGACTCTCAACATAATATAAGTGAAGCATGAGAGATCAATAATTTCTATAAAATAAAACCACCGCCGTGCTCTAAAAAGATATAAGTGAAGCACTAGAGCAAACGACAAACAACTCCGAAAGATATAAGTGAAGATCAACGAGTAATTGAATAATTATGTAACTATGTGAAGACTCTCTAACATTTAAGAATTTCAGATCTTGGTATATTATTCAAACAGCAAGCAAAACAAAATAAAATGACGCTCCAAGCAAAACACATATCATGTGGTGAATAAGAATATAGCTCCAAGTAAAGTTACCGATGAACGAAGACGAAAGAGGGGATGCCATCCGGGTCATCCCCAAGATTAGGCTCTTGGTTGTCCTTGAATTTTACCTTGGGGTGCCCTGGGCATCCCCAAGCTTAGGCTCTTGCCACTCCTTATCCATAGTCCATCGAATCTTTACCCAAAACTTGAAAACTTCACAACACAAAACTTAACAGAAAACTCGTAAGCTCCGTTAGTATAAGAAAATAAATCACCACTTATATACTGTTGTGAACTCATTCTAAATTCATATTGGTGTAATATATACTGTATTCCAACTTATCTATGGTTCATACCCTACGATACTACTCATAGATTCATCAAAATAAGCAAACAACACATAGAAAACAGAATCTGTCAAAAACAGAACAGTCTGTAGCAATCTGTATCATTCAAATACTTCTGTAACTCCAAAAATTCTACCAAATTAGGAAAACCTGAGAAATTTGTGTACCAATCGAAAGCAAAAAGAATCATATCAAAATCACGTCTCTGTGAATTATTAAAACTAATTTACTGGGCGCAAAAGTTTCTGATTTTCAGCAGGATCAACACAACTATCACAGTAAGCTATCCTAAAGGTTCTACTTGGCACTTTGTTGAAACAAAAGCTATAGAACTACAGTAGCATAATCATGTGAACACACAAAAACAGTAAAGGTAAATATTGGGTTGTCTCCCAACAAGCTCTTTTCTTTATTGCCTTTTTAGCTAGGCATGATGATTTCAATGATGCTCACATAAAAGATAAGAATTGAAACATAAAGAGAGCATCATGAAGCATATGACAAGCATATTTAAGCCTAACCCACTTCCTATGCATAGGGATTTTGTGAGCAAATAACTTATGGGAACAAGAATCAACTTGCATAGGAAGGTAAAACAAGCATAACTTCAAGATTTTCAACACATAGAGAGGAAACTTGATATTGTTGCAACTCCTACAAGCATATATTCCTCCCTCATAATAATTTTCAGTAGCATCATGAATGAATTCAACAATATAACCATCACATAAATCATTCCTTTCATGACCCACAAGCATAGAAAATTTATTACTCTTCACATAAGCAAAATTCTTCTCATTCAGAATAGTGGGAGCAAATTCAAGAAAATAACTATCATGGGATTGAAAATTGAAATCAAGATGACAAGTTTCATGGTTATCATTATTCTTTATAGCATACGTGTCATCACAATAATCATCATAGATAGGAGGCATGCTTTCATCATAATAAATTTGCACATCAAAACTTGGGGGACTAAAAATATCATCTTCATCAAACATAGCATCCCCAAGCTTGTGGCTTTGCATATCATTAGCATCATGGATATTCAAGGAATTCATACTAACAACATTGCAATCATGCTCATCATACAATGATTTAGTGCCAAACATTTTAATGCATTCTTCTTCTAGCACTTGGGCACAATTGGGGGGGGGGGGGGGGGGGGATACTCCCACTATTCCGAATGAGAAGAATTTTGCTTATGTGGAGAGTAGTAAAATTTCTATGCAAGTAGATCATGAAAAGAATGCTTTAGGTGCTGGTTATATTTTTCAATTCATTCATGATGCTACTGAAAATTATTATGAGGGAGGAATGTATGCTTGTAGGAATTGCAATAATATCAAGTTTCCTCTCTATGCGCTTAAAGTTTTGAAGTTATGCTTGTTTTGCCTTCCTATGCTAGTTGATTATTGTTCCCATAAGTTGTTTGCTCAAAAAATCCCTATGCATAGGAAGTGGGTTAGACTTAAATGTGCTAGTCATATTCTTCATGATGCTCTCTTTATGTTTCAATTCTTATCGTTTATGTGAGCATCATTGAAATCATCATGCCTAGCTAGGGGCGTTAAACGTTAGCGCTTGTTGGGAGGCAACCCAACTTTATTTTAGTTTCTTGCTTTTTGGTTCTGTTTAGGAATAAATAATATATCTAGCCTCTGGTTAGATGTGGTTTTATGTTTTAATTAGTGTTTGTGCCAAGTAGAACCTTTGGGAAGACTTGGGTGAAGTCTTTATGATCATGCTGTAAAAACAGAAACTTTAGCGCTCACGAGATTAGCTAAATTGTTTTACTGGAGAGTGATATTTAGTTGATTATTTTTGCAGATGATTACTAGATAAATTCCTCAGGTCCACCAATTTATTTCAGAATTTTTGGAGTTCCAGAAGTATACGTTTGATACATATTACTACAGACTGTTCTGTTTTTGACAGATTCTGTTTTCTATGTGTTGTTTGCTTGTTTTGATGAATCTATGAGTAGTATCGGAGGGTATGAACCATAGAGAAGTTGGAATACAGTAGATATTACACCATTATGAAGTTATAATGAGTTCACAACAGTACCAAAAGTGGTGATTTATTTTCTTACACTAACAGAGCTTACGAGTTTTCTGTTAAGTTTTGTGTTGTGAAGTTTTCAAGTTTTGGGTAAAGATTCGATGGACTATGAAATAAGGAGTGGAAAGAGCCTAAGCTTGGGGATGCCCAAGGCACCCCAAGGTAATATTCAAGGACAACCAAGAGCCTAAGCTTGGGGATGCCCTTTCGTCTTCGTTCATCGGTAACTTTACTTGGAGCTATATTTTTATTCACCACATGATATGTGTTTTGCTTGGAGCGTCATTTTATTTTGTTAGTATTTGCTTTATGTTATTTAGAATAATATTTTGCATCTTTATTTTTAATAAAAATGTCAAGGATAGCTTTTACCATGCTTATTTTGCAAGTATACATGTTGCTGTTTCAAAACAGAAAGTTTACCGCTGTTGCAAAAATTCCCTAGAAAAGTCAGAATGTGATAAAATGTTGAAACCTTTTGCATAATAAGATCTGATAAATTTAATACAGTGGGAATTTTCTTTCATAATGTTTGGAGTTAGGGAAGTCTGATGAATCTTGCATTCTTTACAGACTATACTGTTTTGGCAGATTGCTGTTATGATTGCATTGTTTGCATATGTTTGCTTGTTTAATGATTCTATTCGAGGATAGGAGTATTAAATATGCAGAGGCATTTAGTATGCAATGTTGAATAATAATTTTTGTGATTTTCTACAGTAGAAAATGATAAGGTTTTTGCATTGGTTTATACTAACTTATCTCACGAGTTCTTGTTGAGTTTGGTGTGGATGAAGTTTTCGAGATTTAGGAAACCGTGATATGAGAGGAATTAAGGAGACACAAAAGCTCAAGCTTGGAGATGCCCAAGGCATCCCTAGTTAATATTTTAAGAAGTCTCAAGCATCTAAGCTTGGGGATGCCCCGGTTGGCATCCCACCTTTCTTTTTCAACAACTATCGGTTAGTATCGGCTGAGCCTAAGTTTTTGCTTCTTCACATGATGAGTGCTATCCTTGAAATGTCATTTTATTTTGTTTTGCTTGCTGGTTGAATAATATCCCAAGATCTGAAATTCTTAAATGAGAGAGAGTCTTCACATAGCTACATAATTATTTAACTACTCATTGATCTTCACTTATATCTTTTTGGAGTAGTTTGTCATTTACTCGTGTGCTTCACTTATATCCTATGAGTAAACGGTTGAATGAATTGAATATCATAAATCTGAAATTATACATGTTTAATATGCTTATTCCCATGGGGAGTAATGCCTTCACATATAAGAAGTAGAGGTGGTAAATTTTTGGGGGGGGGGGGGGGGGGGGGGGGGGGGGGGGGGGGGGGGGGGGGGGGGGGGGGGGGGGGGGGGGGGGGGGGGGGGGGGGGGGGGGGGGGGGGGGGGGGGGGGGGGGGGGGGGGGGGGGGGGGGGGGGGGGGGGGGGGGGGGGGGGGGGGGGGGGGGGGGGGGGGGGGGGGGGGGGGGGGGGGGGGGGGGGGGGGGGGGGGGGGGGGGGGGGGGGGGGGGGGGGGGGGGGGGGGGGGGGGGGGGGGGGGGGGGGGGGGGGGGGGGGGGGGGGGGGGGGGGGGGGGGGGGGGGGGGGGGGGGGGGGGGGGGGGGGGGGGGGGGGGGGGGGGGGGGGGGGGGGGGGGGGGGGGGGGGGGGGGGGGGGGGGGGGGGGGGGGGGGGGGGGGGGGGGGGGGGGGGGGGGGGGGGGGGGGGGGGGGGGGGGGGGGGGGGGGGGGGGGGGGGGGGGGGGGGGGGGGGGGGGGGGGGGGGGGGGGGGGGGGGGGGGGGGGGGGGGGGGGGGGGGGGGGGGGGGGGGGGGGGGGGGGGGGGGGGGGGGGGGGGGGGGGGGGGGGGGGGGGGGGGGGGGGGGGGGGGGGGGGGGGGGGGGGGGGGGGGGGGGGGGGGGGGGGGGGGGGGGGGGGGGGGGGGGGGGGGGGGGGGGGGGGGGGGGGGGGGGGGGGGGGGGGGGGGGGGGGGGGAGTAACATTGTCCCTTCTCTCTTTTTCTCTCATTTTTTTTATTTGGGCCTTTTTCTCTCTTTTTTATGGCCTCTTTTTTTCTCTTTCTTTTTTTCTTTTCGTCCGGAGTCTCATCCCGACTTGTGGGGGAATCATAGTCTCCATCATCCTTTCCTCACTTGGGACAATGCTCTAATAATGATGATCATCACACTTTTATTTACTTACAACTCAAAAATTACAACTCAATACTTAGAACAAAATATGACTCTATGTGAATGCCTCCGGCGGTGTACCGGGATATGCAATGAATCAAGAGTGACATGTATGAAAGAATTATGAAGGTGGCTTTGCCACAAATACGATGTCAACTACATGATCATGCAAAGCAATATGACAATGACGAAGCGTGTCATAATAAACGAAACGGTGGTAAGTTGCATGGCAATATATCTCGGAATGGCTATGGAAATGCCATAATAGGCAGGTATGGTGGCTGTTTTGAGGAAGGTATATGGTGGGTGTATGATACCGGCGAAAGGTGCGCGGTATTAGCGAGGCTAGCAATGGTGGAAGGGTGAGAGTGCGTATAATCCATGGACTCAACATTAGTCATAAAGAACTCACATACTTATTACAAAAATCTATTAGTTATCGAAACAAAGTACTACGCGCATGCTCCTAGGGGGGTAGATTGGTAAAAAAGACCATCGCTCGTCCCCGGCCGCCCTCATAAGGAAGACAATCAATAAATAAATCATGCTCCGACTTCATCACATAACGGGGGGGGGGGGGGGGGGGGGGGGGGGGGGGGGGGGGGGGGGGGGGGGGGGGGGGGGGGGGGGGGGGGGGGGGGGGGGGGGGGGGGGGGGGGGGGGGGGGGGGGGGGGGGGGGGGGGGGGGGGGGGGGGGGGGGGGGGGGGGGGGGGGGGGGGGGGGGGGGGGGGGGGGGGGGGGGGGGGGGGGGGGGGGGGGGGGGGGGGGGGGGGGGGGGGGGGGGGGGGGGGGGGGGGGGGGGGGGGGGGGGGGGGGGGGGGGGGGGGGGGGGGGGGGGGGGGGGGGGGGGGGGGGGGGGGGGGGGGGGGGGGGGGGGGGGGGGGGGGGGGGGGGGGGGGGGGGGGGGGGGGGGGGGGGGGGGGGGGGGGGGGGGGGGGGGGGGGGGGGGGGGGGGGGGGGGGGGGGGGGGGGGGGGGGGGGGGGGGGGGGGGGGGGGGGGGGGGGGGGGGGAAATTTCAGCAAATGATGAGTGGACAGGTGCAAGATGTGCTAAACAGATTTGATGAGGCCATGGAGAAGATAGATGGCATGGAGAAGACATTCGAAACAAAGCTTGATAGCAAGTTTAATGAATTGCTCGCGCGTTTTCCACAACCACCGCCGGCTGCACCTATCGCACCTCTGCAACAACAACAACAACAACAACGCATCCTTTCGAATCAGTATGGACGAGCAAAGCGTGTTCCTATTGAGATGGCCAAACTTCTGGTGCTGCTGTTCATGTTGTTGATACTTCTTTGGCCCCTGCTACTGATGCTGCTGGTACCCAGGAGGATGATGAGTATGCGGGCGATTATGAGGATGAGGTTGATCAAAATCAGAACTACGTGCAGCCACCAGCGCCACCACCACCAGGTCGACCTCAGGTATATATTCGTAATGGTAGGCCTGCACCACCACCTCAGGTACGAGATGATGTCCATATTCCTAAACTGAAATTGAATATTCCACCATTTGAGGGTAGATATGTTCCTGATATATATCTTACTTGGGAGTTAGAAACTGAACAACGTTTTACATGTTTACAATATCCCGAGGAGAGACAGGTTGCTGCTGCTGTTTGTGCTTTCATTAGTTTTGCATGTCTATGGTGGTCTGAACATTGTAGATTATATCCTATTCCCGCTACTTGGGCTGCTTTGAAAACTGCTATGCGTACTCATTGGGTTCCACCATATTATCAACGTGAATTGCTTCAAAAATTGCAGCGTTTAAGACAAGGAAAAAATTCTGTAGAAGAATATTATCAGGAATTACAAATTGGCATGATTAGATGTGGTATTGTTGAGGAGAGTGAAGCTATGCTTGCACGTTTTCTGGGTGGATTAAATAGAGAGATTCGAACCATTCTAGACTATAAGGAGTATACTAATATCACTCGTTTATTCCATCTTGCTTGTAAAGCTGAACGTGAAGTGCAGGATCGACAAGCATTGGAGCGAACTAAGTTTTCTGCAGGCCGGCCTTCATCATGGACACCGCGTGCATCTTCTACTTCAACTGCACCAGCACCTCAATCAGGTGCCTCCTCCAGCCGTGATACAAGAAAACAGGCACAACAACCATTATCTGCCAAGAGCGCACCTGCCGGGCCTGCACAGAGTTCTTCTTCTTCCATGGCATCAACAGGGCACACAAGTGATATTATTTGTCGTCGTTGTAAGGGAGGAGGTCATTATGCGAGAGAATGCAAATCTAAGCGTGTGATGATTGCTACCGAGGATGGTGGATATGAGTCTGCTAGTGACTATGATGAGGAGACTTTGGCTCTTATTACACGTGAAGAACATGGTGGAGATGATTCTGATCATGAGACGCAATACATGGCTCCTGAAGACGCTGACAGGTATGAATGTTTAGTTGCTCAACGTGTTTTGAGTGTGCAGGTCACACAAGCTGAGCAAAATCAGAGGCACAATTTGTTTCATACCAAGGGAGTTGTGAAGGAACACTCTGTGCGCGTCATCATAGACGGAGGTAGCTGCAACAACTTGGCTAGCATGGA